>JAQZBX010042396.1:0-22027 GCA_029593785.1 Cabassous unicinctus | reverse complement strand
TTATCTCTAACATTTAAGCTTATCATTATTATTTCATTTTACTATTAATTGTATTTGACTATTATATGGGCTTCATCTTCAAGGAAGGTTTAGATCACAGAATGGTTACAATGGGGACAGGAGAGAATCATTGGTAGGGGGTGTCTGGGATGGGGGTTTCATGGGAGGAAGTTCACCTGAATATTCATGAAAGACATATAAAATTGTTCAAATGATCAAGGGGTGGGGCATGGTCACAATGAGTGGAGAATCACTCAATAAATGAGGGAATACTGAATTCCCAGCCTGGAGAGCTCTTCTACATTCTCCAAGGGAGCACAACAGTCCCTGAGTGCAGGGGCAGTGTCTGGCAAAGGAGGATGGTCTGCTAATGGGTTCTTATTATTGATGACTAGCCTTAAGAGACTTTGCTCTTGTAATTGAAACAGTCTACTGTTACGGGCTACCTAAGGGTTGCCACCTGAGAGCCTCCTTGCTGCTCAAATGTGGCCTCTCTCTAAGCCAAACTCAGCATATGAATGCATTACCTTCCCTCCAGCGAGGGTTATGACTCCTGGGGATGAGCCTCCCTGGCAATGAGGGATTAATACCCAGTGCCAACTGGAAATATGACTGGAAAAAGACCTTAAATAAAGGGGGAAAAGGTAAAGACAAATGAGTTCATATGGCTAAGAGACTTCAAAGAGAGTCGGGATGTCATCCCGGAGGTAACACTTAAGCACACCTCAGTAGGATCTCATAGAACACCAAAGTGGATATCACCCTACACAGAGCAGCTCTTGAGGGCTCTGGAGACACCCAGGTCCTATATAAAGGGTGATAGCTCCAGAGATTGATGCCTTATCAGTGCACTATACTATGGAATCTGTGCTCCTGAGAATGACAGAGTTGGACTCAAATAAGTCCTCCCTGCACATGGCTCATCAGTCCTTTCTATTTAAACCTATACTTGGTGCAGGAGTTTTTAAGTGTACTTCCAGAGTCTAGAACCTTTGACCTGCCCATGTGCCAGCTGTGCCTGGAATCTCGGTGGAACTCTATCTCCTACTCTATGGCTGAATGGACTCACCCAAGTCACATGGGGAGGAGATGATGATGGGCACTGGTCATCCCAGGGAATGGAGATAGTCTGCAGCTGTAGGCAGGATAATCCCATCCACCATATCCATGGAATATAAGTCCCCTCTCACTTTGAGGTGGAGTGGACATCACCCTTCCAAACTCCTCAGGATTGGGGGAAGAGCTATGGACTAGAGTATACTTACTGGTATTCTGTTGTAGACATATTATGATTCAAACAATGGGAGAAATTACAACATTGAGGTGGAGCCAGTGGCCACTGGATGCTTTCAGGGCAGAGAGAGGGAAAGGCAGTTGTAATACTGGGGCTTTTTCGGGACTTGGGAATTATCCTAAGTGACATTATAAGGACAGATATTAGCCATTTTACATCAGCACATAAAATGCAGAACTGTGTGGGAGACAGTGTGGTCTACAATGTGAACTATGGTCCATGCTTAGTGGCAAAGCCCCAGGATTTGTATATCCATTGCAGGGGATGTGCCACACTAATGAAAGATGTTTATGTGGGAGGTTATGGGAGGTGTGGGAGGTGGGGAACATGGGAATCCCTGCACTTTTTGTGTAACGTTTATGTAATCTAAGTATCTTTTAAAATATAAAAAAAATAAATTAATTAAAAATAAATAAATAAAGTCCATGGTTTTCCTTTCCTAAAGCACCAGCTGGATCTTTGATATCTTCTTGGTGGACCACTACCCTAAGAAGAGCCAGGATTTGAACTAGGAACCTCATATATTCAGGGTGGAAACTCCCCCAATGAGCTAAACCTTCTTGTTGGGTCAGTTAGCTCTTCAGAAAGCTATCCATTCACTTTCCCTAGGGCAGGTTTGACTCTTTGCAGCTGCATTCATTCCTGCTGCTTAGGAGTCTGTCTCTGCCCCCTTTCTATTCTTATTCCTTTGTCTCCCAGGGCAGCAGGATGCAATGGCATCTGTGAGCCTGAAATTGGATCCCCCCTCACCTCTCCTTGTCAGGTTGAGTTCTCTTTTGAAATTCAAATGGGACCCTGGTGTGTGAACTCACAAATAAATAGCTCTCAGCCCTCTTCCAGACCATCTCCTCCTCCCAGGAGACCCTAAATAGTCTCTTGGAAGAGTATTAAGCTCTTCATTTAAGGAAGTTGAAATTTTGGTAGTTTTCAGCATGGGACTAGTCATTTACCTGACTCTTCCTTCTCCTAGGTCAAGTTTCTCTATCCCAGGGTGGTTAGGAAAATCAGGCTTCCTCAACAAATTTGCCTCTTCCCTCTTCCTGGTGCCACCCCAAGCTGGTTAGTATGCTCCCCAAAGCTCAAAGGGTGTCCAGGCAACCAAACCCACAAACGGAAACCCATTTCTACCCTTCACCTGAACCCTCCCACTCTCAGAGAACTCTCCCCTCCTGCTGGGTGCCTGGTGACATGAGTCAGGTTTCATGGTTTTTTGCCTTGAGGGTGGGGTTTAGCTGTACAGTTTCCAGCCACAAGGATGAGAAACTCACAGTTTTATCTTGAGCAATTTATCTTTTCATTCAGCTCCCTTCAGATCCACACCCCAAAGCCCCCTGCTATGTGGGTTCCCCAAATAGCTCCCATGGGCAGGATCTTGCCCCCACTCAGCCATCCTTTGTGAGAGAGAGATGGTGGGTGACCAGTTAAACTGATGCTATCTTACTGTTTCTTTTCAGGAATTAATTTTTAAAATTCTTTCTGATACTCTTAATCTATCAAAGAAGAGTTTTCTTGTTCCCCTAAATAGCTCTTTGATTTACTTACAAATAGATGCTTTTCCCCCCCCAAAACAAATGAGTGTTACTTTATCATTTGGAACTATAAGCATGTTAGAAAGGGTCAAAAAAGTCTATAAAAATGACCTCAGGAAAAAATATATTAAAAATTAAGAAATTTAAGGCTGAAATATATAAATAAATTTCTATTATATTGATATTCATGCATAAATAACTATGAAAGGTATTATCATGCTAATCAATTTTTAAATTTAGCACTCATTTGCAGTCTGTTATATTTGCAAATCATATATTGGCTATATTTTCTAACTTGGCAACAATTTCATATAAGTCATAATACATTGTAAATTAAATGATTTAATCATGAGCAAATAAATTAAATGTTAAGATTATAAAAATCCCTTTGATACTTATAGCAAAAAGACATACATAGTATATTGTGAGGAAAATTTTTGATATGTTTTATATACTATGAAGTGGGGTTTCCAAAGTTAGTAACAGGAAGTGACTATAAATCCTCTGGAATAACTTGTGCCATCCCCATCAATCTTCAACTCCAATTAAAGGATATTCAGTTTCACAGAGAAAACATCACTTTGATGAGCCCCTTTGGATGATCTAATATGCATTAAAAACTTGTTTCACCCTCTGGAAATTCTGGCTTACAAAAAATGTCTCCCAAAAATGACGATCCTATTGTAAGCATCTAGAAAACAAGACAGCAGGAAACCTCAGCCTCTGCTGCAAAAGTCTAATCCTGAAAATAAAGAATTCTTCTTTGGTGATACTTGTTTTGAAAGATGGTACCCAACATCTTTCTTTGATCATAACTTTATAAAAAATTATATAAGAGGTTTGTAATTGTTGAGGAAACCATTTATTTATGAAGTAACTCTGAATCTTTTTTTTTTTTTTTTATCCCCTTCACTATAATGCAAATGATTCCCTAGGGGAAATATTTCAACTATGTTTTAAAAGAACAAACAGGATTGACACCTACCACAGGTCATGATGTTGAAATCAAATCAAAATATGAGGAGCCAGATATCTGTGATATACCTAGTTCAAGAATATAAAAAGTTTTAAAGACTTGTGATACAAAAGCAAGGACCAACTTCTAGCCACAATTATGTTATGAGGGAAAAAATAGGAACTGACATTTTCTTTTTTCTTTCTCTTGTTTTTATCAAGGAGAATTGAATATTTTGTAACAAATACCTTGGGGCATTATTCTAGCAGTATAATGGGCAATTAAAGAGCATTGCATATATTTTATTTTTATTTTATTGTTTTTTACTTTATTTTATTTATTATTTTATTTTAAAAAGGAGAAGCTTACTGAAGCCTGAAACTGACTCTGAAATGCATTAAAAATAATGTGGGTGAACAAATGGACAGAAAGATGCCAGGATGAGATATATATGAAAAAGCAAGTATAGTAAAATGTTAATTGTAGATTCTTAGTGGTGGATCTAGGAAGTTAGCTGGAAAAGTCTTTTAACTTTGCAGTATATTTGAACTTTTTCATGATAAGATGTTGGGAAATTTTTAGTGTGATATATTTATTGTATAAATTTTAGAACTTCTGGAAAAACAAAGAAAAAATAAAAATTTTCTGTAATCTCCAAGCACTAAACTTAAAGCAATGAGTTTTTATTTACTTCTAGTAGAGGGTTTCTCAACCTCAGCACTATTGATACTGGGGTCAGATAATTCTTTGTTGTAAAGTGTTTCTTGCATTGATCTATTGATGGATGTGGAACAACATCCCTGGCCTCAACCCACTACCTACCAGAAGCATTTTCCTTCCAATTGTGTTAACAAAAATGTCCCCAAACATTATCAAATGACTCTTATTTGTCTAGGTGAGAACTACTATTCTAGATTATAAGCATCTTTCCATATTAAATTGCACGAACACTTAAAAAAGTGATTGAAATCTTAAACATATAAAACAAAATCTAAACTAGAGGAAAGACATCTCATATGCTAGGATGGGATAACCTAGTGCCGTAAAAATGTCTATTGTACCTAAATTACTATAAAATGTATGCTTAAAACAATTGGAAAGCCAATATCCATTTGTTCTGCCCACAGGATAGGAAAAAATATTTTAAACTCATGTGAGAAAATTAAATGCCTGAGACTAGTCAAGAAAATTATGAAAAGAAGTGGCAGTGGAATTATGGAGAATATAATATATAAAGTCATAACAATAAAGTCACCTTGCTTTAAAAAATAAAGATTGAGTAAAAGAATGGATTATTGGAGCAAAATTAAAACCCTAGAAATAGAGTACCATCATTATTACTGCAAAGAACTACTTTGTCTGGACTGCATGTGTCCAATGACATGAGAAGCTGTAACATAAATAAGTAAATTATAAGCAAGTGATTCCCATACAACAAAATAGAAGGATGGATTTGTGAATATATTAAGTAAAATTAGATTACTTATATTTTCATTGCATATATGTTAGAATCAAAAGGGTTTTGGTTTTGTTCTTGTTTGTTGTTGTTTTTTAATCTTATTACCAAATTAAGCCATTGATAAAATATAAGAAAATGCATAAAAACAGAAAAATAAAAATTATTAAAGTACCATCATTCAATGAATAACTTGTGGAGTATTTTGGTAAATGCTTGCCCTTTTTAATGTTCTTTAAGTTGACTTAAAGAATTAAGAAAGCATAATAAATGTATCACAGAAATTCAGATCTCTTGTACCTCAAATACAATGCAAATACAAATACATAATACAAAGTGAGGAAACTAGTTTCATAAGGGTTTAATGACTTGACCAAATTCACACCAGAAAGCAGGAGACAAGATGGAGGCCATGTCCAGCTCTCTAGATGTTTTATCCAGCCATGGAAAACCAAGCCCATATAATGCATTGTAAATTGTGAAGTTTTTCATCTCACTTGATTCTTAAATCAACCTTGATATTGGACAAACTGACTACCATTTCATTTTTCTGTAACAAACTGGTGATATGGTGATATGTTAGGTCACATTGGTGAAAGCATAACAAATAAGCTTGTTTCTGCCATACAAGGATTTCCAGTGTTGAATCTGAAAAACAAATCACCATACTTCATTGAAAAATGTCAACAGCTAAATGCTTGAATCAAGATGAAAACAAATTGTTTTTGAAGCATAGAGAAACAATGTGTGGTGACTTCAACTGAAACTCGAAAGGCTTCTTGAAGGATGTGATTGGAGGTGAGGTGATTGGAAATGAATTGGAGGTGATGAGAGGTGACTCAGAAAAGATGGTTTAGCTTTGCCACAGAGAGATGAATAGGGAGCTTGGTGCAGAGTAAGTGTGCTCCAGGGTCAGCATATAGAACTGTGTTCATGGACCCACAAACCTACTATATTGGAAATTCTAAGTCCAAGGGAGGAATTTTAGTCTACAATTTCCAACCAAAATGAATTTGCACTTTTGTTTGTATGAGGGGGCAAGGATGGTAGACAGGTGGTTATTTTTCTTCTGCTTTTCTAGGTATAATTGATTCACTTTAAAAATTACTTAGAACTTAGAAGCTGCTCTTTTGTCAACTTCCATAAGGCTTATCTCTTCTAGACTGTGGTCCAAATTTGAGAGATGTCATAATTTCACACCATAGCCTTTCTCTCTACCTTCACACTCTGTCCCAACAGGAATTGAGACAACAGATCAGACTTGCAATTGAGTCCTCCTTCCACTATCAGAGGCTGGATCAAGACATATAGAGTTATTCCTACATTCTTTTAGCTTTTCCTATTTTCTTTTTAAAAATTTTAATGAGATATAACTATCATATAGTACAGTGCCAAAGACTTCAGTGTACAAATTGATAAATGTTTATATCTATAAACCTTCTTTAACCACCTCTCCAGTCACTATGCAAAAAATTTCCAACATCCCAGGAAGTTCTCACATCCCCACTTCCAGTCAGTACTGCTCCCACACCAGAATTAACCAGTCTCATGATCTCTATCATAATGGATCAAATTTTGGGTCTTCTAGAATGGTGCATGAATAGACATTAAAAAGTCTGTATTCTTTTGCTAATCATTATGTTTGTGAGATTCATCATGTATCTGTACTTTGTTCTTTTTATTTCTGCATAGTAATCCATTATATGGATATGTCCCAACCTTCTATCCATTCTGGCATTCTGCTGCTTAGAATCTTTTGAATTGTTTCCAGTTTGGGTCTATTGTAAATAATATTGCTAAGAATATTTTGTACACATATTTTAGAGTATATAAGTACCCATTTTTCTGAGATATATGCCGAAGAGGGGAAGGTGGATAAAAAAGGATATAGGACATACTTTTGTATGTATACACACATGCACATATTGAGAGAGAGAGCTAACTACAGAGAGGTAGAGATGATATAGATATATAGATATAGGCATAGACATAGATATAGTAAATTTGATGAAATACTTTTCCAAATTTGTGCCATCACTCAGTCTTCTCCCATATTTCCTAGGCTATCTGCATCATGCAATGCTAGACTTTAGCTCTGTAAGGGTGAGTTCCTTGCTGCATGCTCTTTACAAAAACCCACTTCTCTTCTTCCCTTCTTGGGGGAACTTGAAGAATTCTGGGTACAAACAAGTAATGTGTGTTTTGTTATTAATAATTATATAAGGCATTAGATTTCCATTGCTACAGAATCCACATTTAAAGAATAATTTTAAAAATATGTTTTAGGCATGAATATGTTTAAATGTATAAGTATTTAGTTATATAATGCATAAATTATGAAACTTGTATGAATAGATCTCAATAAAACTGCTTAAAATTATGAAACTCAGAATGATTGTGTACACACCAATAAATAAAGGTATTTGCCTATTTGGGGGGAGCAGAGATAAAAGAAATGGAGCTAAATACTGAGAAGTCAAAGGAAATTGACTTTATTTGTAAAATGTGATTTTAAAAAAAGATGCATATTAATATAACAAGAAGTTAGTAACTGTCCATTCTAGGTGATGGAAATATAGATATTTTATATCATACCTGGCTGTTTTTTGTTTTTTTTTTAAACAAGCATAGAAAATTTTTAAAGTAAGCATCAGAAGTTGGCTATGGCACAGCAAGAGAAAAAGACCAAGAATTTATATATCTGCCCCCAAAGCAGCAGACAAGGAGGCCAGAATTTAAAGGCAATGCAAGCAGATTCTAAGAGCTACCACTCTTCTTCAAAATAGTCTTTCCAATGCTGCCTTACCAGGAAGTCCTAAGCTTGCCCTGAAACAGCCCGTCTGTTAGTGTGAGTAAAACATTCCAGGTCTATGGTTACTTTTAGGCTTGTAGAGTTTATTTTCTACATTTACTAGCACACATGATAATAAATAATCCTTTTATATAAGGCATTGCAAGATTTTCATTGAGAGGTCTTGTTCCAGGCAAAGAAGCCTGACTCTGCTCTAAACCATAGGGGAATGTTTAGTTCTCTTGCACTGTGAAATCTCCTGCCTTGTTATAAGCTAATTTCATGGACATGGATAGGAAGAAAAAGTGCATTTGTGATGCTAAAGACAAGAGAGCTTTTGGTTTGAAGATAGCTTCAAATGGAATTTCAGGACTAAAATAATGAAACCTATACTTACCAGTTTTACTCTAAAGTGCCCGATGGGACTACAGGGCTAGACACTAAAGCTCCATCAGGGAACTCTCTTGTGGGAATGGCTTTTATTTTGGTTTAGGGTGACTTGTGTGAGAGCTTTCACCACACAACTTCACCCATCCTTTTAACTATGTATAATCTTTTCCTTAGCTTTGCCATTGTTTTTGTCTTCAGTATAGATAAGATGTCTAAGTGAGCCAAAGTCAAGGAGAGCCATTTTATTGAAACTACTAGAGGACAGAGATATTGAGCTGATGGTTTATTTAAACCTCAGAATTAAGAATGTATATTATTTTCACTGCAGGTACATTGAACAATAATGTGAGGAACTGTAAGTGTATATTTGAGGCCTTCTGCTTTTTCACTATAATATGCTACCAGGTCAATAATATTTTACTCAGCAAGAATCTTATTCTTTTGCTATGCATTGAGAACATTATGTATAGCAAAACATTAATAAATCCCTGAGGATATTCTCTATTCAGAGTTTGACTTGTAGACTCAAGCTAACCTTGATCATAGGTTAAGAATCTCCAAATTTGGAAAAGGTACATGATGTGAAACCAGGCTTCTATGTAGTTTTAGAAAGCAGAATCAGAGTAACCACTATCAATGAAAAACTTTTCAATAGTTATATCTGTTGAAAGTAAAATGGTTGGTTTGATGCTGGATGGGATCCTAGAAAAGAAAAAGGATATTAGGTGGAAAACTAAGGAACTCATAATAAAATAAAGAATTTACTTAATAATATTGTATCAATATCGGTTCATTAGTTGTAACAATATATCAAACAATATACGATAGGAACCATGTAGGGAACTGGGTACTTGTTATATGGGAACACTTTAATATCTTTGCAATATTTGTGTAAAATCTTAAAAAAAAGTTTATTAAATAGATAGATGACAGATGATATAGATACTTAAAAGATGGGTATAGATAGGTAAACAGAGATATATAGATGATATAGATGACCAATAAATATAGATATAGATAGATGTAGATATATAAGTAATGATAATATAGATGATCAATATATCGGTAGGTAGATGAAAGGAGGAAAGAAAGAAAGAAAGAGAATGAGAGAGGGAGGGAAGGAGGGAGGGAGAGAGAGAGAAAGAAAGAGAAAGAGAGAGAAAGAGAGAAAGAAAGAAAGAAAAGGACAAATTTGGGAATGAATTTCTGTCACTGGAAAAATTTTGAACCCAGGCCACATGACTACCAGGGGTGTGTGATGGGCATAGTTAATTGTTAGATTGTATATAAACCTGGTAAGAATCTCCAACCACAAATTTCAGTGAGCAGCAAATATCTTTCTTGGTCTTTAACATATAGAATTTAATTTATGTCTCAATTCAGTACCAGGGTCTCCATACTTCTTTCCCCCATGCTTCTGGATTCCAGGAGACTCCACAACATCACATCACTGATAGAGTTCTGGATATATCAGAAGCATCCTTTTTCTATTTCACTATTCTGGATCATGGGAAGCACTGCTGGGAACTGTGCTGATCACTTGATGCTTAAAGAGATTCCTTCTGCTTCTGAGTTATCCAAATTATATACAGTACCTAGTAATGCATACCCACCACAAAAAGAGGTATCTGGAGTAGAAGGGAACCCCAAGAATGCCTAACATTCTAACTTCCCCAATGACTTTTCCTTCCTCTCCTTCTGGATTATTGTTATCTGGTCTTGCAGTGGAGATAAAGGAGGGGTTGAAAAATTGTTTGTGACTTGACTTATATTATGCCCCAAGTATCCTGAAGAACTCTTAAAATGAAAGGTCTGAGATTTGGGGACTCAGAGTCAAAAGCGTCTTCTCTGAAGCATCCTTTTCTGAGGCAGTGACACTGGCTCCCATCACAGAGATAATGTAGGAGAGAACATAGGATAAAAGAGTAAACCAGGGGGCTGATTTTGCCTCAGAGTTGTCACAACTGGGGTGAGATAACTTCTTGTGGGTGGAGGCCAGAGAAGTTCCTCATCATCCTTCAATGCATGGGACAACCTCCACCACAAAGAATGGTCCAGCTATAAATGTGAGGAGTTCTGTGGATGAGAAATCCTGAAATGGACCTATCAATATATCTATTAGTTTATTAAGATGATTTTCCAGGTGCTTCAGATATTTGAAGTTATTTATACTCCTGAAACTTTAAGTCTTTCCACATCATCACAAAAATGGTATGGAAAGTGGATGAGATCCTCCCAACCTAAAAAACATATAATTTAGGAATTTTCTCTCCAATTCCCAACCCTCTATCTTCTGCTTCTTTAATTTGTTTTCTAATTACATAGATAATATATGTCACTGTAGAATTTTTAAAAATAATTCAGAAAAGGATAAGGTACAGAAATGACAAATAGAAAAACCTAGATTTCCCCATATCCCTGACCTTTCCCTTCCCTCAGTATTCTGTTCTCATTCAAAAGCTCTAAATTTCCCTGCCTCAGGCCAAAATACTTGGTGTCCTCCTCAATGATTCTTCATTTCTCTCCCATTGCACAAGCAAACTGCCAGCAAATGCTGTACATTTTTTATTCAAGGGATTTCTCAGATATGACCATTTCTCACCATGTCCACTGTCCCCTTGCTGGAATGAGCCATCATCATCTTTTGCCTTGACTAGTGCAGTAGCCTCCTTTGGCTCATGTCTTAGTTCGCCAAAGGCTGCCAATATAAAAACACCAGAATCAGCTTGGCTTTTATAAAGGGAAATGATTTGGAGTAAATGATTACAGTTCTGAGGCTGCAAAAATGTCCACATCAAGCCATCACTAAAGATGCTTTCTCACCAAACTAGGCTTTTAGAAGATCCTGGAGACTTTGGTCTTATCTCCTTGAGCCACTCAGAGTTTCTCTTTCTGCAGCTGTAGGGCAATTATAATCTGTATTCATATTTGTTGTTGGGAGGGAAAACAGATAGGTTATTTATTAAATGTTTATGGTTATATTAAAAGTGTTTTACCTTTTGAGGAATTCCTGAGTTTTCAAAGAAATGAGAGTCAAGTGTTTGTTTAATTGGAAAAAGATTAAATAATAATTTACCCTGTCTTCCATTGCATGTACAAAATACATTATAAAACAAATGCTTTAAAAAACAACCTCCGATTTTAATTAGTTTCTTTGAATGCCTGTCACTCTCTATGGAGCGGATGGTGTGGGGATCCCCATAAGTGAGCTAGTTAGTCATGTGGTCCATATCGAGCAATCACTTCTTGACCATGCACAAATGACTTACCCTTTTGTAACTCCAAATTTCCTCATCTATGAATAGAAAAAATACTCCATAGTATTTTTTTGAGGATTATGTGCCTAAATGTTTTCAAGGATCAGCCATCTGTTAGCATATATCAGTACTTCATTTCTTTTCTTATTTTAAAAAAATTATAGATTACATAAAAATTAAACTGAAAATATAGGGGATCCCCATATACTCCAATTCCTCCCCTCTCACATTTTCCCCTATTAATAACATCTTTCATTAGTGTTGTAGATTTGGTACAATTGATAGTCAAATGTTGAAGTATTATTCCTGCTAACCATGGTCTATAGTTTACATTATGATTTATACCTTGTATTATACAATTTTAAAGTTTTAACAAAAATATAATGCCCTCTATCCATTGCAATAACATGCAGAAAAAATTCAATGTCCCCCAAATGCACCATATTACACCTATTCTTCCCTCTCCCTTCCCTCAAAACCTCTGGTGAACACTGTCTTTATAACAGTGTTACAATTCTTCCATTACTAGAGTAAAAATAAGTCTACTTTGGTCCTTAATTGCATTCCCACCTTATGTTTGTGTCTTCCTCAGTCTTGATGATTTGGATATGATAATGGCCATTCTGATTCAGATTGAGAAGGGCCTTAGATCTTATGGGGCAGCTGGAAGGAATTGTTTTGCTTGCAGGTAAAGATATTGTTTGCTTCTATTGTTCTTGTTGTTTTGCAAAAGAATATATATATATATATATACAAATAAATTTTATTAAATCATATTCATAAAGCATGAATACTTCCAAAGTATACAATCAATGGTATTCAGCAAAATCACATAATTGTGCATTCATCACTTTAGTCATTTTTACAGCATTTTCATTATTCCAGTAATAGTATTAATAAAAAAGCAAAAACCATCCAAGCAAACAAAAAATCTCATTAGCTCTCAATATTTCTATGCTTCCCCTGCCAATCATAGCTGATATTCTGTTTGCTTCTCTCTAGTATATTTGTATTTATATTGTGTAAAATAGTCTAATATATTCAATAACACCCATATTCATATTTTATGAGATTACACTGTGTTATACAGGCCCGTGTTACAATTTTTAGCTTTCCTTCTAGTAATATACAAGGACTTAGACTTTCCTTTTCCATCACTGTCATACCAATATAAGAACATTGCTGGTCACAAACACCATGATGTGATAACACCATTTCCATTCATCTCCAAAGATATACAAAGAACATTTTAATCAATTCTTCACAGATTAACCCACAGCTTTCCATTCTCTACTGTCATTCTACTTTCTAATAAACTATATTATATTTATTAATTCCATGAGGTTACATAATGTACTCAGTTCATAATAGTGCAATCATACAGTATTTGTCCTTTTGTGTCTGGTTTGCTTCACTCAACATAATGTCCTCCAGGTTCATCCATGTTGTCATATGCTTCATGATTTTATTTCTTTTTACCACAATGCATAATATTCCATCATGTGTATACACGACAATTTTTATCCATTCGTCAGTTGATGGACACCTGGTTTCTTGCAAACTTTTGGCAATTATGAATAATGATTCTATGAAAATTAGTGTTCAGCTATCTGTTCATGTTATTGCTCCCAGTTCTGCTGGGTAATACCTAGTAGTGGTATTGCTTAGTCAAATGGCAAGTCTATATTCAAATTCTTAGGAACTGCTAAACAGTCCTCCACAGTAGCAGTAATGTTCTACATTGCTACCAACAGTGAAAAAACATTCCTATCTCTCCACATCTTCTCCAACATTTATGGTTTCCTGGATTTTTAATAGTGGAGACTTTAATAGGTATGAAATGATATCTCATAGTTTTGATTTGCATTTCTCTAATCACTAGTAATGATAAATATGTGTTTCTTCACCGTTTCTAGTACTTCTTTGAACAACTGTCTTTTTAAGTCTTTGGCACATTTCTTAATTGGGTAGTTTGTCTTTTTAATGTTGAGTTGTATGATCTCCTTATATATCATTGATATTAATCCCTTATCAGAAATGTAATTGCTATATATTTTGTTCCATTGAGTAGGCTGCATTTTCCCACTTTTGACAAAGTCCTTTGAGGTGCAAAAGTGTTTAATTTTGAGGAAGCTCCATTTATGCATTTTTTTCTTTTGTTGCTCATGCTTTGGGTGTATGGTTTAAGAAAGTACCACCTACCACAAAATCTTGATGATGTTTACTGCATTTTCTTCTAGGAGTTTTAGAATTGTTGCTTTTATATTTAAGTCCTTGATCCATTTTTAGTAAATTTTTTGTATAAGGTAGGAGATAGGGGTCATCTTTCTTTCTCTTGGAAATGACTATCCAGTTCTCCCACCGCCATTTGTTGAATAGACTGTTTTCTCATAGCTGGGAAGGTTTGACCTTGTCAAAAATCACTTGACTGTAGATGTGAGGGTATATTTCTGAGTTCTTAATTTGGTTCCATTCGTCAATGTGTCTGTCTTTATGACAGTACCATGCCACTTTTTATCATGGTAGCTAAGTAATATGCTTTAAAGTCAAGAAGTGAGAGTCCTCCAAATTTGTTCTTGTTTTAAAGATTTTTTGCTCTTCAGGTCTCCTTAACCTTCCAAACAAATTTGATAATTGGCATTTCCTTTTCTGCAAAAAAGGCTGTTGGGATTTTTATTCGAATTACACTGAATCTGTAAATCTCTTTGGGTTAAATTGACATCTTAAAAATATTTAGTCTTCTGATCCATGATCACAGTATGTCCTTTCATTTATTTAAGTATTCTTTGGTTTCCTTTAGAAATGTTTTATAGTTTTCTGAATACAGGTCCTTTATGTCTTTGGTTAAGTTTGTTTCTAAATATTGGACTTTTTCAGTCACTAATGTAGTAGAATTTTTTTTCTGATTTCCTCCTCAGATTGCAAACAGTAGTGAATAGAAAAACTATTGATTTTTGCATATTATTCTTGTATCCACCCACTTTGCTCAACTCCTTTTTTTTTATAGTAGCTTTTTTATGGATTTTTCAGGTTATTCTAGATATAGTATCCTATCATCTACAGAGAGTGATAGTTTTATTTCTTCCTTTTGTATTTAGGTGCCATTTATTTCTTTATCTATTCTAATTACTTCAGCTAGAACTCCTAGCACAACAGTGAATAAAAATGGTGACGGGGGTATCCTTGCCTTATTCCTGATCACAGTGGTAAGCTTTCAGTCTTTCACGGTTGAGTACAATACTAGCTGTGGACTTTTCATATATGCACTTTAACATATTGAGAACTGTTCACTCTATTCCTATCTTTAAGAGTATTTTATCAGGAAGCAGTGCTGTATTTTGTCAAATGCCTATTCTGCAACAATTGAGAGGATAATGTGATTTTTCTTCTTTAATTTATCAATGTGTTTTTTACACTAATTGACTTTCCCATGTTGAACCACCCTTGGATATATGGGACAAAAGTGACTTGCTCCTAGTGAAAAATTCTTTTAATTTGCTTTTGGATTTAGTTTACAAGTGTTTTGTCATGGATTTTTTAATCTACATTCATTATAGATATCGGTCTGTAATTTTTTTTTCATAGTATCTTTGTCTTGTTTTCATTTTAAGGTGATGTTAGCTTCATTGAATGATATATGTAGCATTCTCTCCTGTCAAATTTTTGGAATAGCTTGACCAGAATTGATACTAGATCATCTTTGAATGATTGGTGGAATTTAACTTGGAAACCATCTGACCCATGCTTTTCACCTTTGGGAGTTTTTTGATAACTGTTTCACCCTCTTCCTTTGTGATTGGTTTGTTCAGAGCTATTATTTCTTCTTGGATAAGTGTAGGTGGTTCATGCGTTTCTAGGAACTCATTCATATCTTCTATATTATCTAGTTTTTGGCATTGTTGTATATAGTATCTTCTTATGATCTCTCTTATTTCTTCTCAGTCAGTTGTAATGCCCTCTTCTCATTTCTCTTCTCAGAATAGATTTCAAATCTATTCTGAATCAAACCTGCTGCATATCTTCAAAACTTCCATTCTGGCACATAATGTAACACCTATCCAAAGTGCCTTGTATATTTTTCTTCCAGTGAAAACCTATACATGCTCATTTGATTAACATGTTTACTTTCCAAAATAAAGAAGTGAATTCAACTTATGAAATACCAATATATTCTACAAAATACTGCATTATTTTAGCCATTTTAGTCACAGGAAGCCCTTTTTGGTCAAGAGAAGAAAATAAACAGTGTGATTACTATCTCATCATCAAAAGGAATGAATATCTAAATAGAACCAACTTAAAAGTCAATGTAGTCATACATATTTTTGTAAAGAGGTGGAATGATATAAGGAAGTCAAGTGTCCTGCCTTCTCACTCCATTTTTCAGTTGAGAATTTAGTTAAATGTAGCTATGAATAAAACAATGCACAACATTAATAAGCATTTATCAGATGTCAGGCTACTTAAAATATCCTCTGCAGGTGTTCAAATAGTTTTCTTATATTTCATCATAGTAAACATGTGGTGTACATTTTATTATTTCTATTTAAATTTGAAGATAAAATGACTGAGGGAAGTTCTAAACTTATCCAAAATCATCTGACTAGAAACTGTGGTAGAAGAGATTGAAATGCATATTTGTCTAACATGGGATAATATATCTTTGGCCTCTGACCAGGATATGATATTCTGTTCATTACTGGGAAGCTCACTTACTATCTTTATGTCAACCTTTCATCCCAAACAAGTTGAGAGCTACATTTGCCCTTCTTGCCTCTACATTGTTGTAAGCCTGTGATGAATATTTTTGCCATAGCAGTGCAAGATATACTAATCATTTTACTATCAACAAATCTTGAATTGAAGCCTTTTGAATCTTGATGAAAGAAATTAAAGTGTAGAATCCTAAGAGACAAAACATATAATTTAGTTGAAAAACTAGAGTCTGTAAATTCTTTCTGGGTTTTGGTGTCTGCCTGGGGTCAACTTCATCTTTTACTATGCTGTACCAGTACTGTCTCAGTTTTCCAGACAAAGAGTAGAAATTCAGGTAGGCAAATGAAGTATCACCACTGGCATGAGTCCAAGGCTCTATCTAAAGCTTTTCAAAACAATTTAGTGGGAAGATCATTATAAGAAGGTGTACTTAATACTGGTATTAAGATGGTTATTAAGAGGTTATTACCAGGATTGAAAATTTCAAACCTCTAAAAGATTTTTAAAATGTGGTGGGAAAATCAATAGTGAGTCATTTATAAGAGTAACAATTTTATTTAGTTGGTTCACCACCAATGTCACACATTAATGATAATTTTTTTTCAATTTTTTGTCACAGTTGGGATGGTGGCTAGTACTTTTCAAACCTCATTTTTTCTAATGTAATCTTCCAGTTATTATTTCTTTGATCCTTTTTTCCTTCACCTTCTAGCTCAACCCCAACTAGCACATACATGCACACACACACCACCATCACCACTACCTCCACCACCACCACTAAGAGCAATGACAAAGGTGCTGGGACTAAGGAGGTCAATATAGCTATGCAAAAATTTAGGAGATGAAGGAAGAGGAAGATTGTAACAATAAGTATGAAGAGAGGTCTCTTAACTATCTCTAGGGGTCAGCAATTCATCACCTTTCTTGAAATACATTTTAGACAATTTTTCTATTTAGTAGGAAAATAAGCTCTTTAAATTTACCCAAGGAAAGCAAAACCCATTTGTTGCCACAGTTTTTGGAGATGTTTCTTTGCAGAACTCAGGCACTTGTATTGTCTCTTAGCCCCTTTGTCTTCCTGCACACAGTTTTTCCTGGCTTTCACCCTTCCCATTGTTCCTATTGTAACCTGGAGGTGTCCCATACACATCCCACTCAAAAGGTTGCCTTGTGCCATGAGCCTGGCATCCCTAGGTAGAGTAGGACTTCTAAGAGCTGATGTTGAACTGCCTGTCTCCTGCCCAATGCCTTGTGCTGGGCCCTTTCTGCATTAGAAACCTAGGCTCCCTAAAATCAGTGATTAGAGCTGGGGCCCCTCCTACAGGCTAGGAAGTCCCAATACTGGTACTGGGCATGGAGGCCATGGATGCCTGAGCTGTTGAAGACCACTTCACTCTGCTTGGCCCTGAAGAATGGTTGTTTAGCCAGAGATGGGTAAGATTCCTCAGGGAAGGAACAACCTAAGACAGACACAGTTGCAGAGGGGCCATTTGGAGAGAACTTGAGGGCCTACAGAGGTAGAACACTGACCCTCACCTCTCCCAAGGGAGGTCCCCTGCCACCATGGTTATTTTGTCTCCCATGCACAGCTCAGTTCAGAATCCAGATAGCAGACAGTGACCTGGCCTTACTATTACTATGAAAATTTATTTCTCATTTATTACTTTGAACTATCGGGAAGGGGGCAGTTTTTATAAAGGACTGTGTCAGGATACTTTTCCCTCTTCTTTTTCTTCTTATTTAAACAGAAAAGGGGGAGATGTGGGAAACCTCTGATCTTTACATCTAAGAAATAGTTTAGAGGTCTGTTTCTCTGCCCACACAGAGAATTCTCCACTATCAGTTCAATTTCCTTTAACGTTCTTGTCTTGCTCTGTTAATCAGTTATCTTAGACCTTTGCCACGACCTTGTCTCCTACGTATATCACTAAATGTTTCTGTAATCTTGTTACCCCATTAACAACCTGGAATTCTTATGATGCTATTTATGACCCCTCATTCCCATACCTGCTCCCCTGCATGTACACCCTAACATTTTGCTATGTGAAAAAGAGAATAAAAACTGGTAAGGGAATTAGCTTGGGAGGAGAGATTCTTCAGGTGTTCTCCCCCTCATGTCTCTCAACTTTCGTGTTCAGATTAATTCTTTGCACTATCATGGGCTCTGCTGTACAGATCCCCACAAGACTTTGCAAGATGGATTCCTACATATATCCTCATCCTTTCTCTGTCAGTGGTAATATCCCTGATTTTAAAATGTCAGAATATTTGTTGAATGCATTTATTGGTGGCTGGATTTGTTTTTATATGAAAAATGTTGGGATTTGAATCATGTTCCCCACAAAAGGTGTATTCAGAAACCAACCACTAATCATGTGGGTATGAACCCATCTGTAAATTAAACCTTTCATGATGTTCTTAGTTAAAATGTGTCTGATCTGAATGGGTGTGAGCTTTTATCCAATATGGCTAAAGGCCTTAACGGCAAAGAAAATTGGATAAAGAGAGGAGGCTATGGGGAGCAGTGAGAAATGGGAAGTCAGCAGAATTCAGAGGAGAAAAAACAAACAAACACCTCTTAGTTCATTGCCATGTGACAGAAAAGCCAGAAACCATAAAGATCACTTGGCAGCCAGCAGATACCGAACTTGAGAAGAAGCAAGTCTTCTAGTCTCTGGAACCATGAGGCAAAAATTATTTGTCAAAGCAACCCATTATCCAGTACTTGTTTAAAAGACTAATAAACTAACACAAGCTTGAAATATTCCTCTTTATCCATTTTAATTGGAATATTTAACTCCTTCTTATTGATTTTAAAGTGTTAACAAGTGTTCATGATGGACAACGCCCATCCCAAGTAACAGAGAGTGCAACTGCAAGCAAGATTGTTCCATCCATCTGCCCCATAAGATCTAAGCCCCTCTTATTTAGAAGCAGAGTGGGCATCAATGTCTCAAAACCCTCAAGTTTGGGGAATGAACAATGGACTAAAGTAGACTTATAATTGTTCTAGCAATGGAAGGATGTTTTTCATTGATATAAAGGCAGTGGCCATTAGAGTTTCTGAAGGGAGGGAGAGGAAAGAAGAGGTATAATATAGGGGCATTTTCAGGATATTGGAATTGTTTTGAATGACATTGCAACGATGGGTACAGGCCACTATATATTTTGTCATAACCTATAAAATTCTGCAGGACAGAGTGTAAGCTATAGTGTAAACTGTCATCCATGTTTAGTAGCAATGCTTCAATATGTGTTCATCAATTGCAACAAATGTACCACACTAATGAAGGATGTTGTTAATGTGGGAAAGTATGGGAGGGGAGGCAGTGGGGTATAAGGGAATCTCTTGTATTTTTTATGTAACATTTATATAATCTAAATCTTGTTTAAAATTTTAAAAAATGAATTAAAAAGTGTATAAAACATATTAAGACTATTAAACTATATCTGTAATTTTTTACTTATATATTTTCAACTAAGAGTTAATTTATTATTGTATCAAGGAGCTTTCTGGTAAAGGAAGTCTATATGTTTATGGAATCAAATTTTGCTCATATTTGTCTCTGTGCCTTATTGATTTCATGCCATGCTTATTAAGATTTATAAAACCCATGGTTATATAAACAGATACCTTTTTCTTTAGAAATGTGTGCATTCATTTCTTAGATTTGAGAGTTTAATTCATCTTGAAGAGATATAATTTCAAGAATTTACTACTCTTTAATAAGAAATTGCCATGATATATCTTATACTAGGAAAATGACCATCAGCAAAGAGAGTTACCACAGGTGGTCACTGAAATGATAAAGGGAAATAAAATCAGTGAGCACCTGACAGGTTATACAAAATTTATACCTGAATTAAACAAGAAGCAAAAAGTTAATTTCATAACAACAAAATACAAGGAAATTGGAAAATATCAAGACAATAACACAAGCAATCATCATACTCATTACTATTTTGGGGGAGTAAGGAAATCGAGGCCTTAAGAGTTAAACAATTTTAATTAATTCAGGTTTAAATTGTGTTTTTGTTTCTTTGTCATGCTGCCTTTTATATTGCTTCATTTCTTGCAAAGTGTATACAAATCTATAAAATCATTTGAATATAATAACGTAAACTTTCTAGGTAAGCAAGTCAAGTAATCAATTATCAGGTTTTTTAATTTTATAAATTATGAAAATGAACCATAAAAACCACATATCGATTCACTTTGGAAGCTTAGGAGGATCCACTATGTTTTTAAATTATTTAATAAACTTTTATTTTAGAGAAATTGTAGATTTAATGAAAATTTATGCAGAAAATATTGAGTTCTTCTATAACATTGACTCTCTACATGCAAAGTTTCCATATTAGTTAACATTTTGCATTAATACAAGTCACAATTGGTGAAATAATATTAGAATTATATTTTTGGCTAAAGTCCATAGTTTGCATTTAGGTTCACCCTTTGCAGTATTCAGTTTATGAGGGTGTTTTTTTGTTGTTGTTTCAATTTTTGTTTCAACATTTTTTAATTTTTACTTTGTGATATACATACAGCATATAATTTTGACATTTCAGTCCATTTCAAATGTACAATTACTTAATGTCAATTATATTCGCAATGTTGTGAATCTATCACTACCAGCCATTAAGAGAAGTTTTCAAAATTTCACTTAATTTAATTAAGTTAGTTAATTTAAATAAACCATTTGATTGTTGACATTGTTTGTAATCAGAGGAATTGGGTAAAGCAAGAAAATAAAAGATTTCCAAATTGACAAGAATGAATATAACCCTATTTGCAGATAATACAATCCTATACAGTGAAAACAGTGAAAAATCCATCATAGGGCTATTACACAGGAATTTAGCAAAGTGGTAGGCTCCAATATCACCCCCACAAAAATCATTACTGCTTTATACAGTAATAATCAAATACCTAAAAGGAAATAAAAACATTACATTTCCAACAGCAACTAAAAGAATCAAATATCTGGGAATAAATTTAAAGCAGATATAAGGACCTATACACAGAAAAAACGCCAAAAGAAATTAAAGATGACTAAAATACATGGAAAAATATTCCAGATTCTTGGATTGGAAGACTGACTATTGTTAAATGTAAATTTTACCCAAAGCTATTTCTGGATTCAACACAATCCCAATCAAACATCCAACAACTTTTGCAAATGAATATCCATTTGTCATATCCCCATTTATTGAAAAGGTCTTAGTCTCTCAATTGGATGGTCTTGGTGGCTTTGTCTTTTGACAACAGATACATGGGTTTGTTTTTGAACTTTCATTAATACTCCATTGATATATATATATCTATCCTTCCACCAGTACCAAACTGTTTTTACTAATGTAACTTTCTAAAAAGTTTTCCAATTAGGAATTGTGAGTCATTCAAGATTGTTCTTGTGGAAGATTGTTTGGCAATCAGAGAATTTTTGCAATTCTATATGCATTTGAAGATCATCTTTCTATTTCTAAAATATAATAAAAAGAATATTGATAGGGTTGGATTTCATTTTTTTTTTGAAAACTGGGAAAAAGTCTTTTTTTAAATTTTTATTTTTATTTTATTTTTTTTTATTGTGGGTAAAATTCAAATTTTTCACAATACATACAAATATTTGTAAAAT
>JAQZBX010042395.1:0-22027 GCA_029593785.1 Cabassous unicinctus | reverse complement strand
CCTACTGAGGTATGCATAAGTATTACCTCTGGGATGACCTCCCGACTCTCTTTGAAGTCTCTTAGCCATGTGAACTCATTTCTCTTTACCTTTTCCCCCTTTTATTCAAGGTCTTTTTCTGAACATGTTGCCAGTTGGCACTTGGTATTAATCCCTCGTTGCCAGGGAGGCTCATCCCCGGGAGTCATGTTAAACTCTTAATTTTTAAAATTTAAGTAAGAAATAATTCAACCTAAAAAATACTTAAAACACCCCTTGGAGATACTTTATATCCCCACCATTGAGATTGAACAGTGGTTGTCATTAAGTCCTGTTGCCTTCAGAACAGTGTTTGTTTGTTTTTTAACCTTTTTATTCTGAAATAATTCATAACAGTATATTTTAAAGAAATAAAATGTTACAGGTATGGTTAAAGTCAGATCAGCTAAAGCCCCACTCTCCATGCCCTTTTCTCTTCTAAGACATAATGCTAATCTCAAGTTGGGGTGTGTCATTCCCAGGCTAAGGTCTGTGCTTTTATGACATATATGTGTCATAATAATAAAACGGTATATACTATTATGTGCTTTAAAATTTGGATACATGATTTCTGATGACTTCATTTCACAGCTTGCTTTGTTACTTGACATAATAGTTGTGAGATCTATTTATATCGACTCAAAGCTCTGGTTCATCTATTTTAACTGCTTTATAGTATTCCATGCATGAATACGACAGTTTATTAATCTTTCCCATCCACTTTTCACAAAAAAGAACCCTTGGGTTCTTGTACATATGAGCAAAAGCTTGTCCAGACTGGAAATGTTTATTTATCTTGAACTCATCTAGATATCATCAAATTGCTCTCCAAATGCATTGTTCCCCCTTCCACATTGGCAGCCATGTATGCAAATCCCCCATTACCCCATATCCTCGCCAGTGTTTGGTGTTACCAGACTTTCTGATTTTTGGCAATCTGATGGATAAGAAATGTTAAATAATTTAAAAGTTTTGCATCCCCCTACTACGTCTGAGATTCGGATTCTTTCAGTCTTTGTTTACCCCCAAATCATTGCATTTAGCCATTACTCTAGAATGATAATTTGGCTGGGTATAAAATTCTTGCTTGACAGTTATTTTCCCTCTGCATTTTGAAGGTATTATACTTTATCTTCTGACTTCTCTTGTTGCTGTTGGGAAGTCTGCTGAAGATGCAGTTGTTCTTTGGCAGTAAGCCATCTTTTCTCTTTAGTTGATTGTAAGATTTTAGCTATATCTTTTTTTTTCTTTTTTTAATTCTTTTGTTGTCTTTTTTAGCTATATCTTAGATGTTTCACAGATTCGCTGAGATTTGCCTAGATGTGGATTGCTTTATTTATCCATTTGAGACTCATTGCTATTCTTGAATCTTTGATATATATAGTTTCCAAATTATTTCCAGAAGAACCCAAGCCATTACCTCTTCAGATTTTGCCCCTTCACCATTTTCTTGATTCTTCATTTCCGGAACTCCTAATAGACAGATACTGGGTCTCCTTATTCTATACTCCATGGCTCTTAACCACTCATGCTTTTCATCTCTTTATGTTTTGATTTTATATTTTGGGCAATGCCTTTATGTCTACCTTTCAGTTTATCCATCTTTTCTTTGAACTTGCCTGTTTAGTTTTCATTTTTAGCTGGTACTGGGGATTCAACCTGGGACCTTGTATATGTGAAGCAGGCACTCAACCACTGAGCTACACCTGCTCCCCAATTTTTATTTTTAATATTTTAAATTTCTACGAGTTCTATTTAGTTCTTTTTCATTTTTGCCCAATTTTCAACTCCTTCCTTTAGCTCTTCTTTTAAAACGTCCTTATTTTTATATGTTTCATATTTTCTTTCACTTTGGAATTCTATTTTCTCATGGTTTTGGAGCTTTAATTTTTCTGATTGTTTTATTTGCTCTCACTCATGGTAGACAGTTTCCTTGTTTGCTTTTGTAATTTTTAATCGCAACTCACCTTAGTCACAGTTTGTTTTCCTGTTAGAATCCTGTATGGTCTGCATTGTGGAACCATTCTTCCACAGATTTTTACAAGGCACCCAGAGTATCACTGGGCAGGGATTCATTTTCATATTAATTTCTTGGTTTATGGGTTTCTAGATAAATACTCGTGGGTTTCTAGTACTAATTCAAATACCAGATCCACACAAGGCACAGGCCTGAGGTTTGGATGTATCAGGGGAGATTTTCTTTTTAAAAATGGAGATTCTTCATTGCTTCCTCCTAGGCTAACTTCCAGATTGTTTTCTAGCAAACTTTTCATGGAGGGTGTGGTCCTTCCCCATTTCACGGACCCGCAAAGCTCATGGGTGTGAGAACCCTAAACCCAAGCAGCCAGGGTACTGTGGTGGTAACCGCCATCCCACCCCCACCCCAGATCAGCCACAACCTCTGCTCATATGCAACATCTCTTTTCCGTTTCCTTTTTATTCTTGTAAGCACCTTCTTTCTTTCTTGGGAACTCAACTATGCATTTAAAATTAGTTTTGCTGTATTTTATCCAGTATTTCTAAGTTCTGTAGTAGGAGATTTTACAGATCTTCTTATCTGCCATTTTGTCAGAACTAGAGCTCTCTACTTAACCTCCTTGAGTGTCAATTTCTTCATTTGTGAAGTGGGAATATTGTTGCCTTCTACAAAGAATTGTCAAGATGAGTGTGATGGTTAGGCTAATGTGTCAATTTGGCCAGGTAATTGTGCCCAGTTGTTTGGTCAAGCAAGCACTGGGCTAATTGTCCTACAAGGACATTTATGGACTTTAATCATCAGTCAGTTTACTGCATAGACAGCTGATTACATCTACGATCAACCAGGGAGATTGCCATCAGCAATGAGTAACGTTTATCCAATCAGTTGAATGCCTTAAAATGGGACGTAATTTCAGCGTTCAGGGAGAATTTCCTAGCTTGTCTTTGGACAGCCAGCGTCTCCTGGAAACTCATCAAGGACCTTCATTGGACTTTCATTGGAGCCCCTGGTTTGTAGCCTGCCTGCAGAACCTGGACTTGTGCATCCCCATGGTCACATGAGAGAATTTTATAAAATCTCATACTATTTACAGATATCTCCTGTTGATTCTGTTTCCCTAGAGAACCCTAATACAATGAGGTAAGAATTTAAGTAAAAGATCTAGCCACATGGTGAGTGCTCAATAATGTTAATGCTAATGATTATTGTTATATTGATGCCATATATATTTTTCTCCTTATTGAGATTTTTCTTTGTAGCCTAGCTGGAGACCTTTGAAAATAAAATACCTAAACTGCTCCCAATACAAGTTGTGATCATTAATTATGCTAAATTTATCCTGAGAAGGAGATAGAAAAGAGATGAAACTAAATGTTAGTGTTCACATATTATGCTGGTTATTTTAATATATATTATCTCATATCATCCCTGAAATAATACCAATGATGTAGGATATTGCAGTAGTCAGGATGGAGTAGGTTACACTTTGGTAACAAGGAGTCCCAGGATTTCAGGGAGTTAACATAAAAGTTTCTTTCTTGCTCATGCTACATGTCCAGCGCAGGTCAGTGGAGAGCCCAGCATCACAGAGTCCAGGTTGACAGAGGTTCCACTATCTTGCAGCTGTACCTTCTGGAGCAGGCGGGAGCCTGAAAAATTGATCATGGACTTTTCACCACCTGAACCTTTGTGACTTAACTGGCCAAAGCTAGATGTGTGACCCTGGTCATCTCAAAGGGGTCAAGGAAATATGGGGAAGAAATGGAATATTTTAGCACCTCATCTCTGACACAGGCAGAGTAGAAAGAAGTGACCTTTTATCAAGTACCTAAGTGTCCAGCATGGTGCTAGGCCTGTTTCCCACATTTCTCTCGTCAGTGCTCAGCAGTGCTGCAGAGTAGCTCTGGATACGAAGACATCAAAGCCCAGAGAGGTTAAAGGAACCTGTACAAGGTGCCACACCTAATCAGTGGCAGAGGTCAGCAATTGACTTCTATCTCCTGACCCCACTCTATATTTCCACCAGGGAAGAGAAAGACCTAGAGAGCGAGGGACAAGCAGATGCAGGGAGAGGTGAGAGAAGTCCGGAGGGCAGCTCAGAGCTTGCTGCGGTTCAGGAGATACTGTCTCCCATTTGAGACCCAGCAGCAGGGAGGTATCTGGTCGACCTTCCAAAATACCCGAGTGAGGTATTCACAGCATGGCTTCAGAGGATAGTCATTTTATGCCAGACACCTGCATATTTAGAGACACTTTCCAAATCCAGACATGAATGCTGTGTGCTAAGTGTGAGTCTGGGTCCTTTGTGCTACAGGGACCACCAAGCCTCCCCTGGGACATACACCTGGCCAGAAAGGACATCATGGTCCTGATCGTGTCCTTCTTTGTGCTGCCCTGGAGCTTGTCCCAGTCTCTGTCCCAGCTCTCACACCCCTGATCCATGGCTGCCCTCGTTCACACGGCCGCTTTGGGCAGGAAGGCTGGGGATTCATCTCTGCACCCACCGTGTCCCAGACAGGGCTTAGCCCTGGGGAGGCCTTGGGAGAGGCTCTTTGGTGGGACAGATCTGACTGTTCCGGCATCTCCCTGAGCAGGTTGCAACACACCTGTAGGTGCCTGGGCCTTGGAGGCTGCCTGTGTGGAGGGCAGCGTGGGACAGTGGACACAGGAGACCCTGGTGGCTCGGGGCCTGGATGCTGCAGCCTCGTGACTTTGGGATGGATACCCCATCTCAGATGGTGGCAGGGGGGAGAAAGCCATCTCAGCAGGCCTGAGATTCTCTGGGATTCTGGGGTCTGTTTCAGCCTCCAGACGTGGCTGAAACCTGGGAAAGGGACGGTCAGATGTCATCAGCTCCGCAGAGGAACCCAGCAGAATTCCTGGTTCCACGTCCCCTCCAGAGCCCAGGGCCTTGTCCTACCCCACGAGGAGGCCGCAGGCTGGGTGCTGGGGTTCAAGGTGCAGGCTCACCAGGGACATCAAGGAGGGAGGGGCTGGGCTGTGACCCCGGCCGGACCCCACCTGGGGGTGCCCCCACGGGCGGCTCTGCAGGGGAGGGCTGGAGCCAGCCCCCCTTCCCCGCCAGCTGGCCCTGCCTCTGCCACCGGCAGCTGTGGGGAGCGGGGCCGGGGCTGCGTTTATAGAATTCCTGTCTGCAAAGGCCGCACAGTTGTTTTAGATTAGCATACAAATCGACATTAGTGCCGTACAGCTGTTGTTAATCCACGTCCTGGTGGAAGGGGGATGCCAACACGTCGTTTATTAGGCACGTCGATCTCATAATGTCCTTTTTCGCTGCCTTTGTCTTCCATCAGAGTCCATAATGGGTTCCAGGATGTCTTTTATTTTGCTACAGACCACATTTCCTCCTGCCTAACAGATCAGAATGTAATGGATTCCAGGATGTAATTTATGCTATTTTGGAATCAGACTCTGCACTATTAATTCTGGAACCTTTGGGCAGATCTGCAGGGAGGCCGTGGCCTTGGGTTTGCCCCGTGGTGCTCAGACCAGCACTGGGAACTCGGGACCAGAGGGGGAGGAAGGGGCTGAGGCTGAAAGCTCCCAGTTAAGGGAATTCCAGGCAGGCGTGGGAGAGGAGGCCAGAGGGTGCTGGGGGAGAGACAGAGGAAGCCAAGAGGCTGCAGGGGGTGGGGCGCAGATGTTCTCAAGCCCCCGGAACCAGCAGACCCTCCCAGGGCTGGTCATAGACACTGGATCTGAGCTCCAGAGCCGCTGGAGGAAAGAGCCTTGTCCCTGGGCATCCAGGGAGGGCTAAGCCCCAGGAAGGTGCTTCCGGGGAGGGCGGCAAGGGGTGCAGGCAAGGCCTCTGTCCTTGGGGTCACCCAGGCCTGGTCTGAGCCAAGCTTTGCCACTTGCTTATTGTGTGACCCTGGGATGGTCACTCCCCTTCCTGAGGCTGGTGTTCTGTGCCCAGAGCCATCCCTGAGCCTTAGAAAGATATACAAAGTTCTGGAGAAGACAGCCGATTTTCCTTCCAGAGGGCAGGGTGGTGTCTGATGCATTGGTCGGCCAGGTGGGTCCCCTGCAACTGTTTGTGGATCAAGTGAGCAGTGACTGGCAGAATGTCACACTCCAGGGGTGCACCGCCTTTGCCTGAATTAGAAAAGCTGGAGGGCAGGACCCTGGGAACATGTGTCCCTGGCCCTGAGTGAGGAAGAGGGAGACTTCGAGGGCCGCTCAGGTCTCTTTGGTGCCCTGTGCCTTGGTCCACAGACCTGGCTCACTCATGTCAGGTGTCTGAGCCTGTGGGTTCCTGGCCTGGGCAGATGTTGGGTGAGGTGGGGGGGCTCCTGCCCCCAGGACTGTCGCTGTCAGGGAGGCTGAGGAGAGGAAGTGAGCTTCTGGGTGGCTCCACCCTGATTGTCACCATCTGGCTGTGGCCACCGAATGCTGTCCTGACAGGGAGTTCACTCGCTCCCTGGCTGCCTTTTGCCTTGGGTAGCTGAAGCTGGAGGACCCTCTCAGACAGAGGGGACTGGGGCCTAACCCACACCAAGGGCTCCCCAGCCAGGCCTGCCCCCTGCCTGCTGCCAGGCTGGGGGCTCTTCTCCACGGTACTTCTCCTTCCTCTTCTGACTCTGTGTTTGAGCCTCTCTCCCCCTCTCCTGGGTACCTTCTCGGGCATGTTTGAGGGGCCCTGGCCCTCTCAGAGGTGGGGGCTCAGAACCAGCTCCCTTGGGGTAGGTGTTTGTGTGGGACAATGGGAAGAGTGGCGTCCGGGCCTCCCACCCTCCCAGGCGTCCTTGGGGCATCCTGCTTGCGTGCCAGCCCTTTGGTTGCCCACCCTCCGCTTGACGAAAGCCCACTCCCTGTAGCTGGGTCTGGAGGGGTCCTGGGCAGAGAAGACCACCTCCTGGGGCAGGTCAGAACCCTCCACAGCACTAGTCCTGGAGACCACGAAGCAAACCCCCAGTGTCACTTTGGGGCCATTTGTAGTGTCTTTTTAAAGTGCAGGACCCCCCCTCGATTAAAAAAGTTCACTGAGTGTCCTGGTCGAGGAACCTTTTGACTTCTCGCTGCCTTTCATTGTTTTGAGCTATTTTACAACCCTGTAAAGTAGTACAAAACTGCTAAAACTGCAGATGGTTCTTGTCCATATTAACATAAATTAACTGTGTCCAGTGAAGGGCAATTGGTCGTTGCCCTGTGGAGGGACCCGCTTTGCATCCATGTGTCCGTTTGTCTTTTGCCTACATCTGTGTGTGGTTCTCCGCATTCTCCTTTGAACTGGTTGTAGCATCTCCCGGGGTTGTTCCCTCTTTAATTAATGTGTTAAATAAGCTCTTAGACACGTGTTCATTTCATATTTGAATGGGAGCCATGATTTTTTCCTTTCATTAAAACTGGTCCTTTAACAACCTATTTTGGGTCTGCAGAGTTAGGGGAGCTGCAGCTTAACCCCTGAGATTCCTCGGCCGAAGTCAGCCTTCTCGCCTGGGTTGGAATGAGGTCCGAATGTGGGGGCACCGAACAGGGGGTGGGAAGGTCCAGCCCCTTCCCTCGTTCCTCTTGAGAACCTGTGGAGTGGGCAGACAAAAGACTCACAGCCGAACACCCCAGGGAGCTGGGTGGGGAGCCTGGGCCCTTTCACCATCTGTGGGAAGGCACAGCCTGGGGTCTTAGCTTTTAAAGCCCAGCTATTCTTCCCCCTATTCTAGGGGAAAGAGGTGCCAGGTATATTCCACCTCTGCACCCAGGGAGCACGTGGCAGCAATCGCATGGGCAGCTGCCCAGACCCTTTTGCCAACCTGCTCTTGTTGCTGCCGAGGCTCGGGTGCTGCAGGAGTGGCCGAGACCCCAAGGCCACGTTCACGCCGGCGGGCAGCATGCGCTTCCTGCTTGCCAGGCCGGCCTGAGCTCACGGCTTACCCCTCTGGTTGACTCTAGGGACGTGAGCTGTAGGGGCAGGCATTGGTCCACTACAGAGACGGGCCGAGCCTCAGGAAGGTCAAGCAGGCAGCCAGGGTCACGCCACATTCGGGAGCGTCAGCGGCTGAGAGGGGCCCTGTCCTCCCAATATGGGGTTCAAAAGGCAGAGGGACCCAAGTGGTCCCCAGTGGATCAAACAGCAATCCAGGGTGCCCAGAACTGCTCACACAATGGGCTTTTGTTTGGTTCAGAAGAAACCTAGTCATTCAAAAAAAAAGAGCAAAACAATAAAAAGCATTTGCAGGAGAAATGTGAAGCCTGCCTGGTGGGCGGCTGTTCATTTGGTTGGAAAAATGCATTTGTCACTGGGGGGATCGCAGCCTGTTGCCTTTTGCAGCTGTCCTGGAGCAGGCAGGTCACCTTGGGCCTATCCTGAAACGAGCCCAGGCGAAGCTGTCCTGGCAGCTGGCTTCTAATCATCCCATCCTCCAGGGTCATCCTGTCGGTTTGTCCTCTGCCTGGCAAGACCAGAAGACAGGGCCATTCTGAAAGCAGCACACTTTTAGAGCTGGCCTCGTGGTAAAGCAAAGAGATGTAGTTCAGAGTCTCTGGATACAGGAACTTAACCCCTCTGGGCCTCAGTTTCCTCCCCTGTCAAATGGGGGCAGGCATGCTTTTCCTTGCAGGGTGCTGTTGGCTGGAGCCCCCTCCACCCCCGAGGGCCGGCTGTTAGGCTTTCACCAGCAGCCGCTGGAGGTTGTGTGAAGGTGTCGTGGGAGTTTGGGGCCCACCGCTCAGGCCGCTCTGCCCCCTGGGGTGTGAAGACTTTGGGGTAACAGGTAATGTGAGCTCTGGGGCTGGCACGTGGTCCTGCTCCAAAGTCTGGGAGATTCTGTTGGAGGGGCTAACGGGGGTGGCTGCTCCCAGGCCCAGAGGGGGTTCCGCAGGAGGTCCTGGTCAGCGTGGCTGCTGAATTTAGGAAGGCGAGCGCTGAACTCTCAAGGAAGTGCCATCACCTACTCTTTCCTCTTGTCTGCACAGCAGGATCTTGAGTATATGTGTGTATGTTGGGGGGTGGTGGCGGGGGCTTTCTTTTTCCTTGATAGAAGTAGTGCTAAAATAATATGGATAATGATGACGATGGCTTGTCTGGGCGCTGCCAGGTGTGCTGGGCAAAGTCTGAACACTGGGCTCATTTACTCAAACAAGGCGAGTGCTGTCACCCCTTTCATGGAGGTGAAAAATAAGACTGGATGGAGTCGTGAATGCCAGAGCTGGGCTGGGCCCGTGGTCTGCCTGAGCCAAAGCACATCCTTTTCCCTCCTCATTGCACTAGAGATCAAGAAGCCAGGGTGGGCCAGGCTGCACCCCTTCCTGGCCGCCCCAGGGGATGCCCTTCCACCCTGACCGCCTGCCTCCTCCCCTTCCCCACCCAGTCAAGCCAGACTCTTCTTCTCTCCTCCACCCAAGCTCAGGCTTGCACCCCACCCCATCTCCTCCCTGTTTGCCCAGCAGTTTCTGCTTGTCTGCAAAGGGCCAGCTGAGAAGTCACCTCCGGGAAGTCTTCCCTGACTCCCCAGAGGTCTTGCAGGGTTAGAGCCCTCACCCCACTATGTGAAAACTGCTTATGGGTCTCGGCTAACAGGGTTTCTTTGCTTTTTGGTGCCCTAGGCCCCTTTCGCTGCTGGCTGCTAGAACCTGCAGGCTTTTTCTCAGAATGTTTTAAAATGCATAAAGTAACCTATTGGGATTACAAATTACTGAGAAATACAGTTATCAAAAATTTTTTTTGAAAAATGAAAGTTTAATAGAATAATGCTTGTGATTCTTTGCTAACACACTGAATAGCAAGCTCTAACAGCAGGTCAGTGTCATGATGCTCATCCATGGTATTTTAAGATAGCTGCAATAATTGAAATGTGATGTGAAAATACCCATGAATTCTAACCGAAACAAAGGCACAGGTACTTCTAATTCTACTGCATTTTAAAAAAAACTACATTCATAATGGACAGAAATGCTGAATTTCAGCTAACGGGTTGGTGAAGATAAAACGTGATACATTTCCCATCAAAGTTCACGAGCCCCCTGATTTCAATCCTTGGACCCTGGCTAAGTGCCTCTGTTCCAGGGTCGGGTTCCTTGGGGGGCCAGGATTTGGCTCTGTCTGCATTTCTGGTACTTCGCAGAATGTCTGGTCGTATGCAGACAAGCTGAACGCAGCAGGTTTGTTGAATGAATGAGTGACTGAATTAAACCAAGGAAGGCGAGGCAGGGGGCCAGGCCTCCCCCCTGCCCCCAGCGCCTCTTCCTCCAGCTGCGCTTGTTTAATGGCGCAAACGTGACTTGGCTTTGCGGCACCGTGGTGAGGAGCATAGGCTTCCCAGAGCACTCCAGATCGAAAGCGAGACCCCTCTCCGAATCAGGGCTTATATGGCGGTGATTCATCTCTTCTCCTGGGGAGAGGGGCTGTGCTCATCACGAGTCTGGGCTTCCCTGCTGCTTCCAAACCGCCTCCTGGCAAAGGCAGCCTGAAGGAGCTGCTGCGGTTTTAAAAATTAATTGACCTGATGCTATTCTGGCCCGGAGGGAAAAAAAGATATCGCGTGCTGTCTTAAAGAGGCATTACGCCATGCCCTGAGAATGTCAGCCGGCAGGGAGCTGCCCGGGAGAGGCGCTTTGGTCCCAGCTGTCACCCACCCGCGGCAGCGTGGTAATGCTATCTGCCAGACACGGCCGGATGACCGTCAGCTCCAGTGCCGGAGACGCTGGGATCTGAGCTTTCCAAAGCACGTTGACTCGATTTCCCTGTCTTCCTGAGAGAAGCCGGCTAGCTCACGGATTCCAGGGAACTTCTGGTGGTGGGGTTTGGTGCAAGGGTACAGGCACGTCCTCTGGGTAGCCTGGGATGCTGTCCCCATCCCGTGTGGTCACTCTGGGCTTGAAGCCTCTGAAGGTCCCAGCACGATCAGCAATGGCTCAGCGTGCCCCTGCGCCACCCAAGCCCCAGCAAGCCCACGTCTCTGGGCACAGTTATGCTCTACTTCCCAAGGTCATTTGTCACCATCCTGTTGGGCAGAGTCTCAGGTCACCTGACTCCTGAACCAGTCTGCTATTCCTGGGCCACACCCCAGGAACCGTCAGGGCTCAGGAGAAAAGAGTGGCTTGGGCCGCTGGCCCCCTGCATGGGTGGGGTGGCACGCACACCTGCCAGGCACCAGAGGCTCTAGCCGAAGGGCCCCCTTGTTAACCTCTGCCCCCAAAGGGTGGACGCTTGTGGGTCATCAGCAGCCTCTGCCTAGCTGGCTGGAAACCTGGGCGTCATCCTGGGCCTCCATTTCTTTCTTCCTTGGGATCCGGTTTGCTGCCGAATCTGCGTCCGTAGCATTTGGGAGCCAGGACAGGGTGGCTGCTGGCCGGAGAGGGGGCGAGCTCACTGCCCCAACAGTGTTTACAGCCTGACCTGTGCCTGGGGAGAAGGAGCTGCAGCCTCTCCTGGCTAGCAGGTGTTGAACGCCTTAGTGCACCAGGCTGGGGCCGAGCCCTTTAAAGATATCATGCCCCTGCACCCTCCACAATAATCCTGAGAAGTGTCATTTTGAGGACAAGGAAACTGTTGCCCAAGCTCGCCCAGCTTGTGAGTGCCGGGGCTGGGATTTGAACCTCGAACCACTAGGCTGTGTAGCCAGAATTCTATGAATGCTGTCCCTTTCCCAGAACCTATGCTACGTGCTGGAGATTCTAAGGGGAATAAGGCCCAGTCCTTGTCCCCAAGGAGCGCACATCAGTTAGCGAGGGGACATAGAGGCAGATAACCTTGACATGCTGTTTAAGAGGTGCACCTGGCCTGGGGGTGTTCAGGAAGGGCAGCTGGCTCTCCCAGGAGTGCCTGAAAGGAGGTGAGGGCCTGGAAAGATGAGTGAGGATCTGCCAGCTGAGATGAGCTGGAAGAGTTCCCTTGGTGGAGGGACAGCCAATGCCAAAGTCTGAAGGCACAAAGAAGTGTGGTGTGTTCAGAGAGCAGCAGGCTGTTCCTTGTGTCTGGACCATAAGGTACATGGGGCAGGAGGAGAGAGGTTGTGGCTGGACATGGGGATGCCGGCAGCCCAGCCTTACTGCGCTTGGTCCTGTTGGCAATGGGGAGCCATGTAAGGTTAGAGAGCAGGTGAATGAGCTGAGCTCAGATCTGTGTTTCCAAAAGACCTCCCTGGTGGGTGTGGAGGAGGGATTCCAGAAGGGAGAGGGCATCAGAGGGCCAGCGGGTCACTGTTCTGTTCTTTCCCTCTCGCCACCACCTCTTGCAGAGAAAGATTGGTGGGAAGGGGGTCCCAGGGCTCCTGGCCCAGGATTTCCCCAAACCCTTAGTCTGCCTTATAGGAAAACTAAACCCAAGGCTGCCTGCTGTGCCAGGTTCCCTAGTGCTTCCCTTGGGCACCCTGCCCTACGGGTCCTCAGAGTTGCATCACAGAGATTGAGGGGAGACCCCAGTGGGGGCACAGCAGCCCTGGGGTGGCAGGATGAGCCCTGGGCATGGCATCGGGGGCCCTGGATTCTCATGCCGGCTCCAAGCATCCATACCAAACCTTGGCCAAGCCGCCGACGTCTGGAAGCCTCGTTTCCTCATCGGAAAATGATGACCGGGCCCTGACACACGCATTGTGCGTGTGCAATGCCGCACGCTCGTGCGTTACTTTCTGATGTCTGACCTCGCACTAAATAAGTAAGCAGGTGTGTGCTTGACGACGCGTTTGTCGCCGAGGAAATCTAAGTGGCCTATCCCAAGACAGAGGCTATTGTGTCTTGGAAACACGGGCTGCAGACGGATGCTTTGGGGTCTGCAGGGAGGCCTGGCGCTGGCTCCCTGCCGCGCGGCACCCCCCAAAATCTGGTCTCCATTGAGCTGGCGCGGGCACGGGGCGTGTAAGCTGACACCAGCACAGCAACGGGACATTAATGAAAGTTTTGACAGAGAGATTTCATTTTGGAACTCGCATTCCCTGAAGGGTTTGTAATAATTGCGCTTGAAATGGAGCCATCCGGCCTCAATGCTTTCCAGATTGAGAGAGCAGAGGTATGCGCCTTCCCGGGAAGGCCGCCCGGTCGGAGCCCCCAGCCCCTCTTCCCGCTCAGCCCCTTGCGTGGACGGGGGCTGGCCGCTGACCCTGAGACGGCGTGTGCACAGTCATGGACTCCCGTGTCCTCCCCCAGCCTCGTGACGCGGGCATCTCATTCTAGAGCTGAACAAACCAGAGGTGGTGACGGACCTGCTAGAGGCCGAGTCTAAGACTGAGAGGGGACAGACTGGGGGCTTCTGCCCCTTCCCCAGACCCCTTCTTCCTTGCTCCAGGAGTGTTTTGGGGAATGCCTCCCCGCCGCCCCGAGCTAGGCCTTGTTTGCTCTCTTCTCAGATGTGGGGGGCCCTTTCGCCTCCTTGGGTGTCCCCTGCTTCTGCGCTTGCTGGAGGGGCAGCCACCGAATGGGGCGACACCTTGCTTTGCTCCCTGCCCCTCTGGCCCCTCTTGCTCCCTCCACCTGAGTTCCACTGGCCCCGTTGTTCCGCTCACACTGCAGGGCCTTTGCACTTACTGGAATACTTACTGGGGTACTCCCCTACTCGTTATCTAAGCTAGCAATCAATTGCCCCTTGCGCCTGCCCCATTCCCCCCACTCGATCCATTCCTTTACCACTTACCACCCTCCACTGTACTACATAATTTACTCATTTATCATGCTGATGACCTTGCTCCCCCACTAGAACGTAGGTTTCTCTAGGGTTTTGTCTGCTTTGTTCCCTGCTGTGTCCTGTTGCTTGATAAATATTTGCAGAAGAATGAACGAATGAACATGCGCTTGGACACAGCGGAACCAGGCATCCTGAACCTGGCACCCCATTTTGCTAAGAGGTTTGTGGGCGAGGAGTGGAGGGGCCACTCGATGGCCCGCCCAACTTCAAGAAAGCTCATGGCATCCATCAGTTTGGGCCAGTTTTGCTTGATGGCTTGTTCTCCACTGGAGCTGATGCAGACGGGCTTTGGGATACCTGCCACCGTGCCCTGCAAAGTCCTGGGGAGCAAGGCCTTGCTGCTCAGCTCCCTACGTGCTCCTGCACGTGCTCCCCTTTGCTGGGGGAGAGGTAAGGCAGGGTGATCATCCCACTTTGCAGATGGGGAAACTGAGGTTCTGAGATGAAGGTTGATGCTGGGAGGAGCCACAGAGATCTCTGAGTCTGGTGCCCTCCCTAGAGCCCCTGGCATGACCGCCAGACCAGGGGAGGGCCGCCCACCAGGCAGCTCCTGGAGAGGGGGAGGACTGCAGGCCGCGCATGCAGGCAGACCTGGGTTCGGGTCCTGGTGACGACATTTCCCAACGGCGAGACTTGGGGCAAACCACTTCACCTTCTCATTTGTGAAATGGAGATGAGAACAATTTCCTTGCAGGGTTGTTGGGAGGACAAAATGAGCTTATGTTCACGAAACAGCTCTAGAAGCCAATGAGCCCTTGGTGGATAGAATTTTGATGAGGGTCGTGGGCCTGGGTGCGACTGTGACAGCGGGGAGGTGGCTTTGGCTCCCACCCAGCAGGGAGTGATTCTGCTGACAGCTGGGTCTCGTAGCAGACAGCCGCCTCCCTGCTTCTCTGGGGATGCCTAGCTTCATCCGGATACCTTCAGCTGTAAGAGAAAGAAGCATATCAGGTGGTCCCTTCGCCAAACCACCAAGGGGGGTTTGGGGTGTGCCTTGGGGTGGACGGGACCTGGGGAGTCAGCCCCTGCCCTCGCCTCCCGGATCTTCTCTGTCACTTGTCTCTGGATCTCTTCCTCCAGTGGGCCACTTTCATTGCCTCTCCCCGGAGCACGGGGCATGGCCAGGAGGGCCTCAAACTCCCAGCCTCACCCTTGGGTCCAGAGAGGAAAGGGGCCCTCCCCGAGGCTGGCGGAGGGAAACCTCCCCGGGAAGGATTCTGATGGGCCCAGAAGGGGTCTCCCCACCTAGCCAAGGAGGCAGGTATCTATGCAGATGGCGGCCCACATGCCCAGAGCCAGAGCCAGGGGTGGAGTGGGGGCACAGGGGAATGAAAGAAGTGGGTGCTGTTACTTACCTGAAGATGGGTGCAATTACTGTGCCATCCCTGGGGCCCAGGCCTTCATCCTAGAAACTGGCCCATGCAAAGCACGGCTGGTGGGTGCAATCAGGACACAGCTTTAGTACGTCTCCCAGGCTCCCTTTAAAAGGTGTTTGGAGGGGAGTTCTACTGCCACCTGGGTGGACATTCCCGTGACTATTCTGGTCCCTCCATAGCTCATAGAACGTTTGGCAGTCAGCTGAAATCACAAACTCAGTCTCAACTCCCTAACCAAAAATGCCTGGTTGCACGTAATTCCCAAACCCCCAACTTGATTTCAAATCCAGTGTGCACCCTCCCCCAGCCAGGGCCTCGGAGTGAGGTGAGGGCATCCTCGTCCTCTGTCCACGTCACCGTGCCTCCTCCCCCTTCGTGCTCACCCCCCTCCCTGGCCTTGCCAGGGTCGTAGCAGGGGTGTGGGGAGGAGGTGACAGGGGAGGGCCTGCTCGTCTGCTACACAATGGCTTTCTCCTCTCTGGGCCGCAGTGCTTAAAGCTGCCTTTCTCTTTGGAGGACCCCCCCCCCACCCCCGCAATCCCCGGGAGTTTGTCACCTGCAATACTCTTGGTCTGGGCAAACCTCTTCCTTCTGGCAGCTGCTTGTACCTTTTCGACCTCCAGGGATTCAGAGGTCACCTCCGCCGCCTCCTCTGCCAAGTCCTGTTCCCCCACATGGCAAGAGCCGAGATGACACCTTTGCCAGCTTGCTTGAGTGGCCCGTACCTGGGCCAGAGGTAACAGCCACGCATTCTTTGCTCGGAAAAGCTCTGAAAGTGCAGGCTGATCCTGCAGTTTTTGGTTCTGCCACCAGCATGGCCAGCCAGCCAACCTCTCACCTTCTAGACTCTTCCAGGGCAAGGGTTACCTGACAGCGTTCCATGCCCTATAACTGCAGGGCACTCCTGTTAAGCTCCCCGAGTGGTTCTGAAGAGGAGTCCCACTGAAGCCCGCTCGCCGGGCTCGCCAGACTCAGCATCTCTTGGGTCCCACAGTGCACCCAAGTATTCTCTCCATCTGCACTCTCTCAACCTTTTTCTGTCTTTGATGTGGGCGAGCTGTCTAACAGGTCCTCGATCACCTGCTTTGAAATGCTCTGCATGGTAGTTTGTTTCAAACTTCACTCTGGTATTGACAGCTTGGTGTTTCAGTGGGCATTTCCGACTTAACACCCTGGCTCCTAACGGGAACAGTAGCTGTGTCCACGGCCACCTGCTCTGGCCGGGCATCGTGCAAAGCTCTCTGGACACGTCCTCTTGCTGAGTCCTCCCAACAAGTCCGTGAAGCAGCCCTGTTTTGTCCCCATTTACAGATGCCAAAATTTAGGCTCAAAGGTCACACAGCTAGCCAGTGGCCAGTTGAGACCAGTCCTTTCTTTACCCGCTGATCTGTCTTGATCCAAGTGGGAGTGGAGAGGAAGGGCAAGCTCTGCCTCTTTCCCAAGTGCATTTTCCAGGAAACGTCCCTGCCCATGGGCAGAGTCTGACTTGTGACTCCAGCACAACCTTACTAGAAGAAGCAGGGTAATTCTTGCAAACCACAGCCTTCCCTCCGGAGTCTCGGGGATCTCAGGGCTCCATAGGGTGTCTCCCCTTCCCCTGGCCCATATGCCCAGGCCCTGGGTGCCGGGGCTGAGAACCACGTAGGAAGGTGGCCCAGGGGCTGGCAGGCTGGAGACATCTCTTCCAGGCCTGATGTGGCCCAGGGAGCCTTCCATGCCCGGCTCTAGGCAGAGACCCCTGGTCTGAGGAAGAGGAGGGTCTTCCGAAAACAAGCCCTACAATCCCGGATTTCCAGGAGGCTCCTGGATGCTCCTTTTCGGTATCCATCTTCTGTCCCTCTAAGTCACTCTCATCTTCAGCATCCCTGGTGTAAGCAGACCCCCTGGAGATAATGATGCGGTGTCCAGAGGGCAGAGCCAGACCTCAGGGTGGGGACCCCACAGCGTCATCATAACCAGATTCTTACTGCAGAGCCCGAGAACCAGGCCTTGTATCCCGAGGTGTTTTATTTTCATTCTTATTAAAAAGAAAATTGCCCTGATCATCTCAACAAGGCTGTTAAATATCGCGTAGGAACCTGCCAGCTGAAATAAGCCTGCAGGATTAGGGAGGAAATGGGTTGGTGGCTGGGAGAGCCGTTGGCCAGGAGGCGCAAACAGCCCCCTGCCTGGCCCCGGGCCTGCTCCAGCTCCCACCGCTGCCGTGTTGGGTCTGAGGGGCTCCCTGCCTCTCCCTGCCTCTCCCTGCCTCTCCCTGCCTCTCCCTGCCTCTCCCTGCCTCTGCAGGGGTGGTTGGGCAAGGCCAGGAGGGGTCGTGACGCAGCTCAAAGGTGGTACCCCTTGGAGATACCCATCTCTTCAGGTCCAGAATCTTCTACCCTTTCTTGCCGCTTCATGGGCGCCTCCAGGATGCCTGCCCTGGTCTGCCCTGGTGGAAGTCAGGCTCTCTCCAGGAGCTGTCCCCTTCCTGCAGCCTTTGTCACCCTCCACGGGCTTGTGTCCCTGCTCAGCTGCGTGCTCCTTCCAGCAAGATGGCCGTTGGGTTCATCCCCACGGGGCCCAGCCCGGGGGCCTCTTGGTGGTGGATGTGCGTGGAGTGTGTGTGTGTGTGTGTGCATGGGCCATGCGTGCACATATAGGAGCCGCACGTGTATACACAGGCTGTGTGTGTGAGCTCGGGCTCTGTGTGTGTCCGTGTGTGTGTGGTGGGTGTGTGCATGGGCTGTGCATCCATGGCTCTGCAATCCTTTTTCAAAGCAGCTCTCTAGAAAAATATACATGGGACATAGTACTCCTGCCAAAGCCTTAAGGGCTCATTTGGCCCAACTCCCCTCTTTGTTCAAATGGGGAAACTGAGGTTCAGAGAGAGGATTGGGCATTGCACATCCACTGGCCCCTGAGGCTGCTCCTTCTGCAGGACTGGCGGCCGCTGGGGAGGAGGAGCACACGGCTTGGGTGCCCTCCATCCACAGTGGGAGCCCCCCATCCCCAGGGACCCATGGAAGGTGCCATGCAGCTGTAGCCTAGGAGGGCGGCTTGACCAGGAGCCCCCTCCCCTGCACTATGTGGGTGGCCTCAGCTCACGGTTCCAGCCCTCCCCTCAGCATGCCCACCACGTGGCCATCCCACCTCTTCTTGGGTCATTCTGGGACCAGGCACTCCCATCCTCCCGGGGCAGCCCTGGCTCTCTGCAGGGAGCGCAAGCTACTAGAAAGCTCCTCCTCAGATGGAGCTGGAAGCTTCCCTGGGTGGCACCTGCCCACTGATTCTGATTTTCCTCTCAGGTCCCTAGAACTGGATCTTGGGAGGCGTGGCTCTGCAGGGATTCCCTCTCTCCTCTGCTTCTGCAGCACTTTCCATCTTAGACTGCAGAGCCACAGTCCCCACCCTGCCTGTATGTCTCACATGTACCTAGTTTTGTGTATTTCATAAACCTGGCTGGGAAGCGTGATGGAAATCACATGCACATGCCTCCCCTGGGATCTTGTTAAGACGCAGATTTGGACTGGGTAGATCTGGGGCGGGGCGTGTGAAGAGTCTGCATTTCTAGCAGCCCCGCTCCGGGGGATGCTGCTGCTGGTCTGTAGCCCCTTGGAGAAGCAGAGGGTTAATGAGATAAAGAGCTGCAGGAAGGGGGCCTCAGGCAAGGCCTTGGGGCTCCTCTCCCAGCCCTAACTTCTAGGCTCATTTAGGGCTGAGTGCAGCTGGTGGCACGGTTATTCACAGCCGTGAGTGGCAGTGGGGCCTCTTTTTCTTGGCGAGTCCATCGATGGAACCGTCTCTGCGGTTATACAAGCGCCAAGCTGTTGCATGAACCTGCTTGGGGTACTGTGTGCCTGTACTTCCCCTTTTACAATTTTTTGGGATTTACGGTGCTTTTCTGGAAAGGGATCAGTGTGTAAGGCCGAACTGACCCTCTCCACAGTGGGCCTGGGACGCCGAGGTGGAATCGGCCCTGTGCCCAGCTGCCTCCTCCGGGGTCCCTACTGGGTTCCCTGTCCTGGGACCTCCTCTTCTCCGCCTCCAGCCGACCTCGCTCATGCCTTCTCAGGCTTTGCCCCCTTCCCGCATTCATGCTCTTCCTGATTCGTGACCATCCTCTGGGTTCTCCACGCTGAAGAGGCGCCGGTATTTCTGTCTGCTGGGGTGACACCGATGCCGCTGATGACAAGTTACATTCGAATTGCGGCCTGTGATTTACAAACCTTTTCACCTCTGCCGTCTTGTTGGTCCTTCTCAAGGGCCCCAAAAGACCAGCAGGGGAGAGGTGGTTTGTTACTCACTCGTTACACAGCCAAGGCCCCGTAGCTCAGAGTTCAGTGACGTACCCACAGAGCCCAGCCACCACGGGCGAGAGTGGACGAGATCCTAGAGGAACCTGTGGTTTCTGTCTCAGGTCTTCTATCTCCCAGCGGAGACTTGCGCCACCGCCAGCCCGTGTGTGCATGTGCGTGTGTGTGCACGAGTGTTTGTGCGCATGTACATGAGTGTGGGTTTGTCCTTTCCCTGCCATTCGGAAACGGCGTGGACGCTGGGATGACTGTGGAGAACCCACAGATTGCACTCTTTGCTTTAAATTGTTATTTGTGTCTCACCCTGAAGCCTTTCTGTCATCTGTGGCCAGTGGAACTCCTTCAGAACCAGGTCCCAGAAGGTTCTGGCCAGCTGGGGCAGGGTGCCCGGTGGAACTGAAGGAAGGTGAACAGGAAAGCAGCAGGATCTGTGATTAGGGGAGACAGGGCAAGAGAGCAGGAAGCTCGGAGCTTCCACGATGGTGGCATTAGGCCTCCCTACTGAGAGAGGCCTGTGGGTGCCGGGAGGTGGTGAGCCACCTTGGGGGTGGGCTTAACATCTCAGGCACCTTCTGATTTCATGGGGTGGGGCTCAGGCCACTCCACCAGCCCTGCTCCAACGCCCCCACCCAGAGAAACCAGGAATAGAAAGGGGCCTTTTGTCATCTGGGCCAAACACCTCCTCTTACAGATGGGGAAACCGAGGCCCAGCAGCCCAGGGTCGGGCAGGCACTGGCCTAAGGGAATAACTGTGGCCATAGACCAGACCCCAAATTCCCGATCACCAGAGAGGGCTTCCATCCCCACCTCGTTCCACCTCCGAGGACCCTGAGCTGCCTGCTGCCCACCCCAGGCCCACGCCCCAGGCCTCGAGGGCCCCCTCAGTCCTTCCCCTCCCCCTTCTGCCAGGCGCAGGGGAGGGAGAGCACACAGGATGGACTCGCACCCGTCCAGAGCTCTTGGGACAAACCTTGAGGGCCACCAGTGACCTGACATGAGCTGAACCTCCCTCCTGCTTGTCCCGCTCGCTGTGGCGGGGCGGCCTCCCGGAGCCCCCAGCCGCAGGCATATTGCAAGCACATGTTTGCTGAGCACGGGTTGCACACAATAAACTGAGGCTGAAAACCACATGAAAATGAGCTGGAGGAGAGGGAATTACTTTGTAACATGCTTTATTTTAGTTCAGTTTTGACTTGGAAAGAAGCATGTCTTGGCTGCTAATCAAAGAGCCGGTGGGGGCCTCTTCGTAGAAGGCAAACCGTCTACGGGCCAGATCCGCCCGGCCGCCCCCTCGGACAGCGGCTCGGCCTCGAGGGAGCCAAGAAGAGCCCCACAGACCACGGGTGGGCCGCGTGGCTGGCCTGGAACCCGGAGGTCCTCAGTTCCAGGCCCCTGGGCCCCCCGCACCCAAGTTGTGGGGTCACCCTCCTTTTCCAGCCTCAGTGATGCTAAGGAATCAGGGCTCCCTTTGTCCCTGGAAGCACAAACTCCCCGACAGGATGCGGGCACTTCAGCCCCCACGGGAGAGTGTATTTAATGACCATTTTGGCGTGGGAGTGGGGCAATGACTCAGGTTCCCACGGGGGCGGGATGGAAAGAACAGGGACTCACGGTCTCATTCTGGCTTCACCCTGACTTGCTTCGTGCCACTCTCCCTCTTGGGTGGGGGCTGTCTGGACCCCTCCAGGGACTCCCGGCCGGGGCCCCGGCCCTCAGATCGAGTGCCCACGCGCCGGGACTCACACCTTCTTATACATCCCCATCTGAGCATCCTCCGATATGTCCCATGGGCCCCCACACACCACGGGCCCCAAAGCCAACTCGTTTCCCCTCCCAGCGTCCTCACTCACCCATCAGCCTTTGAATCCGGAAGCCTCAAAGCCTCCTCTCTTTTGCTGCCCTGTTCCTGGGAGCCCCCACCCCACTCCTGTGGCATCTTGTGCCTGCAGAGCCCCTGGACCACCCCCTCTCCTCTGCCCCACTGCGGCATCTGGGCTGACATCTCCCCCACCTAGCAACCGGGCCACCTTGGCTGCCCCCAGGCTCAACCCACCAAGAGAGTGGGCAGGAAATCTAAACATCCCCTTCTCTGGCGTCGACCCTTCAGTGCCTTCCACCCCGTGGGGAATAGAAGCCAAACAGCACCCGCGCCAGTGTGCACGGCGGCAGCGTGCGAATTAGAAAGAGGCGCCCCTTCCTCAAGGCACTTGACTGCCATCTGCTGGAAAACCATCACAAGAAGGAAAGAAATCTGATGGCTGTGGTGTGGGTGGCGCCCCCTAGAGTTGTGCACGCGTGGTGCCCTGAATCCAAAAGCCTCATGGCCTACCACGTCCCTGCTAGGAAATTGCTAACCCTGTGGGTAAGGTGGGACCAGGAATACTGCCTTGCTCAGAGGGTTTTGCGAGGAGCAGCCGAGTGATGTGTGAAGTGTTTAAAACAGGGCTGGCACATTTGGAAGTACTATTTAGTATCTTCTATAATATTGTCACCGGCTATCTCTGTTTTGAAAACATCCTTTCTGCCCCAAATATCTCTCTGCCGCCCCATTCTGCCTCTCCTCTATTTGTCAGCTTCTAGTTGTATCTCAGGGCTCAGAAAGCCTTTCCCGACCCCAGGGCCAGGCTGGGTGCCCCTCCCTCCCTCGTCCAGGTTCCCCGGCCCCTGGGTGTAAGTTTTTGTTCTTAAAGATTTATTTATTTATTTATTTTCCCCCACCCCCCGTTTG
>JAQZBX010042394.1:9473-22137 GCA_029593785.1 Cabassous unicinctus | reverse complement strand
TTCTCCACTTAGTTTTTCCAGGGTTTGCTTCATGTGTTTTGAGGCATCCTGGTTAGGTATATAAATGTTTATGTTTGTTCTTTATTCTTGAAAGGTTACCCCTTTTACTAATATATAGTGTGTGTCTTTGTCTCTGACAGAAATTTTGCATTTAAAGTCTATTTTTTCCAATATTAGTATAGCTACTCCCATGCTTTTTTGGTTATTGTTTGCTTGTAACATTGTTTTCCAGCTCTTCACTTTCTGCCACCTCGAATCCCTGAATCTAATGTTGGTTTCTTGTAGACAGCATATAGATGGTCATATTTCCTTAACCATTCTGGCAATCTGTGTCTCTTGACTGGTGTGTTTAGTCCATTAAAATTCAGTTTTATTGTATTAGACAGCCAAAGGGGTATTGATGCAAATTACCAAAAATTGGTTTGTTTTTATAAATCGTATTTATTTGGGGTAGAAGCTTACATTTACCAGGCCATAAAGTGTAAGTTTCTTCCTTCACCACAGTCTTTTGCCACATGTTAGAAAAAGACAGCTGATGATGTTTGCCAGGCTTCTTGGATTTCTCTCTTCCCTGGGCTTCATTTCTCTCCAGGCTCAGCTCCTGTGTTTCCTCCACAAGGTCAGCTGTAGACTATGAGGCTCTCTAACCTTTTTCTCTCTCCTCAAAGCCAGTTGTGAACTGTCAGGTGAATATCTTGTCTCTTTTATTGGGGCCTTCTCTCCTTCCTCATGACCAAGCTCCACTGTATGCTTACTTCCTGGGGCTCCAGCTCAAGACTCCACATCAGAACTCCAACTCAGAACTCCAACTCTGTCCTTTGTCATGTCTTTTATCTCTGAGACCCCACCCACCAAGGGGCAGGGCTCAGCACCCTACTGACATGGCCCAAACAAAGCCCTAATTATAACTTAATCATGCCCAGATGTACAGACCAGTTTACAAGCATAATCCAATATCTACTTTTGGAATTCATAAATATATCAAATTACCAAACTGCTACATTACTCTCAATGAATTATATACATTAGCCATATTTTCTTTGGTCTTATGTATGTTTTTTCCTTTCAACCTGCAGAACTCCCTTTAGTATTTCTTGAAGGGCAGGTTTCTTATTTGTATACTCTCTTAATTTCTGTTTATCTGTGAATATTTTGAACTCTCCATCATTTTTGAATGCCAGCTTTGCTGGATAGAGAATTCTTGGCTGGCAGTTTTTCCTTTTACTACCTTAACTGTGTCATACCACTGCCTTCTTTCCTCCATGGTTTCAGATGAGAAATCAGCACTAAATCTTATTGAGCTTCCCTTGTATGTAATGAATCTCTTTTGCTGCTTTCAGTATTTTTTCTTTGTCTTGAACAATGGACAATTTAACAAGTATATGTCTTGGAATAGGCCTGTTGAGATTTATACTGTTTGGGGTGCACTGCACCTCCTGGACATGTAAATCCATCTCCCTCAATAGGGTTGGGAAATTTTCAGCCATTATTTCCTCCAACAGTCCTTCTGTCCCCTTTCCCTTCTCTCCTCCCTCTGGGATGCCTATAATGCATATGTTTGTGCATTTTGTGTTGTCATTCAAATCCCTAAGTCCCTGCTGGATTTTTTTAAAATCTTTTTATCTATCTGTTCTACTATATAGTAGAATATATGTATAATAGCAATTGTTAGATGAGGAACTGTATAAGACCTTGGAAAATGAATATTTAACTCTTGTAAGCAGTGTAGAGTAATAGGAATAAAAAAGTGGAGTACCAACATTGAAATGGGAAACTGAATAGAGAAAAACATATAGAATGAATTAAAAGGCCAGAATGATGAGGAGAGAGGGAAAGAAAAAAGACAAAAAGTAAAAAGTTAATAAAGAAAGAAACCAGGATAAACGAGATAGAAATAAAAACCAGAAAAATTGAGGAATAAACAAAGAGAGGTAGAATATACAAACAACAACAGGAAGCAGAAGATAGAAAGATGAAGGAAGGAGAAGAGATAGCATTGGTAGAGAAAATTGGTATACACAGAAAAGGGGAAATCAAGGAAGAGGAAACACAGCAACCAAGAATCAAGCCCACAGCACCTTGTGGAATTTATCTCTTTGTCCAGCTCCCTCCAGATTTATGTCCTGAAGTCTCCTACTGTGTGGATTCCCAAAACAGCTCATTCAGTCAAGATATTGGCCCCCCTCCACTCAGCCCCCCACCTTTTTTGCCAGAGAGATCTGTCTATGTTCCTTTGAAAGTAAAAAATTAGGACTAGAGAAATGGAAAGAGATAGGAAGACTAAAAGAATTCTAGTAATGATAATAATAAAAGGTAGAAGAGCAACCATACAAGACCTAGGAAATTGAAAAATTAACAGGAGTAAGAAGCACAGAGAAATAAGATTAGGAAAGTGGAATAGAAGCAATGAAACAATAAACAGAATAGAGGGAAAATATATAGAATGATTTAAAAGGCTGAAATGGCGAGAAGAGTGGAAAAGAAAAGAGAGAGAAAAAAGTAAAAAAGAGAAAATAAACAGAGAGAGGGAGAAATACAAATGAGAAAAATTGGAGACCAAATAAAGAGGTGGAATGAAAGAACAAAAATGGAAAACAAAGGATATAAAGATAAAGGAGTAAAAAGAAATAGTGTGGGTAGAATAGATCAGTAAAAAAAAAAAAAAAATAGAGAAATAAAAGAGAAATAAAGAAAGGGGATACAAAACAAGCAAGAAACAAGAAAGCAGCAACTCATTTATTTACAAAAGGAGATAGAAGAGAAAATAAACACAGAAAAACAGCCTTCTCTCTCAGACCCCTAAGGATCATCTCAGGCTTCTGGTGTTCCTCAATTACTCACACTGTAGCATGCTCTCTGCAGGTTTTGAACTGGGTTTTAGTGAGTAAAGTAAGGGAATTAAAAGAAAAGGAAAAAATTTTTTTGGAAAAAAATAAGAGATCCAAGAAATGCTATTAAAAAGAAAATGTCTATATGTTCCCTGTCATAAAGTTTCAGCTGGATGCCTGATAACCTGGTGAATCACTTCTTATGGAAGAGACAGGAATTGAACCAGGAACCTTATATATGCTAGGCAGGAATTCTTCCACTGGGGTATTCTGCTTTCTTGGGTTGATTAGCCTTTCAGAAGGCTATCCTCCCCTTTTCCCTCAGGCAGGTTAGGTTCCCTACAATCACTTAGATTGGTGCTGATCTCCACCTGTCTCTGCCTCCTCACTGATGTAATTCTTCTCTTTACCTAGGTGGCTGGGCATGACCACCTGTCTGAGGTATTCCGCCTCCCCTCTCCCTGTCAAGTGAGGGTCCCTTCTGATATTCAAGGGGGCCCAGCTGGCTAAACTTGCCACAAAGAAATCACTCTCCACTCTCCCAGACTTCTCTTCCTCAAAGGGAATCTGCCATCACAGTCACATTTGGAGAAGGGGGCTAGGGTCTCCACCTAGTCTGTCCACTCTGAGGGCTGGGTATGGGTATGAGTGCCCCTTCCTGCCACTGAGGTGAGCATCCCCAATTATTCCTGTCTTCCCTATCTGTCCAGTACCCTCCTAAATGACTCAGAGCACCTCATCTGCTCTACTCTCAGTTAGATACAATTCACCAGGCATCTTACCCTCACTTAATATCTCATGGGTGGGGGAGTGGAGCCCTTTCTGTCAGCTGGGAGGTTTAATAACTCATGATTATTTATTTTGGCTTCTTTGTGTCTCTGACCCTCACTCTTCTGGGAGTTGATAAGCAGTGTCCTGCTTTGCTGTGTCCCAAAGCAAGTCCCCATCGCAGCCTCTCTCTATTGTATTTTTAATCTCACTTATTTTGTTTTCAATTCATATAAGGTATTATTTTTCTAGCCATGATTTAATTTTTGGGGGGTGCTCACTCAGTGTTTTCTTAATGTCTTTTATTTATTTAGCCTTGTTTTCCTTCAACTCCATGATTTGATTTAGGAGATTTGTATGAACCTTATTGATTAGCTGCTTCAAGACCCGTGTCTCATCTGGAGCTTTGATTTGTTCCTTTGCCTGAGTCATATCTTCCTTTTTCTTTGTATAGCTTGTCATTTTTTGCTGATGTCTAGGCATCTGATTCTGATGCTGAGTTTCCTCTGAGGTTCAGTTTGTCTCTCTTGCTTAGGGATTTATTGTTAAGTTGCTCTGTGCTACCACTGTTCTTTGACTCTTGGTTCAGCTTGTTCTAGATATTTAGGACTGCCCCTGTTTAACCACTCAAACAAGGGCTAATGATCCAGTAATGGAGTGCAGGCCAGTTTCCAAGGGCCTTGGAGAGGGTGGCAGTAAAGGCACCTGATTGCCTGTTTCATTTATTTATTTATTTATTTATTTATCTATCTATCTATCTATCTATCTATCTATCTATCCTTTTTCATGCACTTTTCTTGTCAGGACAGCAGATGGCGCTCTTTGCCAGACCGCTCAGCTCAGACCCCAGGTGCTTGGGGGAATGCATTCAGTGTAACTCCTCAGGTGGGTGGGCAGTGCAGAAGCAAGTCCTCAGGGCTAGCCAAACCTCACAACCTTTCTCAGAGGCTGTACTCCACACTTGACCTGCCTACATCCTCTCTTCCTCTGCCTCTTCAGCAACCAGCTTGGGGCAGTAGGAAGGGTATTTATTAATACAAAGGAAAATTATCTTTAACTCCCTGCTGGCTCTCAGGGAAACAATGTCCTGGCCCCACCAGGCCTGGAAGTGTGTGTCCCCTCCAATTCAGCAGACCAAGTTTGCTGGCCAAAATCGGAATTATCTATAGGCTGTGTCCCTCCATCTCCCCTTTCTTGGGGAAAAGGACCCCTGCAACCCCTTCAGTCTGCAGGTGCTGCAGTCCACAGACTGCTGTTTGCTCTGTAAGTGGGGTAGGGGCACTCACTGCTGCTTTTGCAGGTTTACTCATGGGATTGTTCAGCCAGCTGAAACTTCTTTCCTTCACCCCTTTCTCTTCTGGGTGGTGTCTCACCTTCCCCTGGCATCACGAGCCTCAGAGAAGCCTTCCAGACAGTCTTCCCCATCCTCTAGCTATTTTTCCAGAGAGAAGTGGTCCCTCCACCTCTCTAATCTTCTGTTTTCCTTGAAGTCACTCAATATGTAATTTTTAGTTAAGGTATAGCCAGTTGAAGCAGGGTGGGATGTAATCTGCAACACTAGAGGCTTTAATAAAGAGAATCAGGAAGTTGCAGAAGAAAGAAAGGAGAGCCAAGGAACCCAAACATTGCTGACAGCCAACACCAGAACAGGAGCATTTTCAGGTAGAAAGCAAGCCTGGCCAATGTCTTGACTTTGGATTTCTCCTACCTCACAACAGTGAGCCTATAAATTCCCATTTTTTAAGCCACACCATTGTGTGGTATTTGGGATAGCAGCTCAGGCAAAGACCCCACCTTCAGCTCCTCACATCTGAGGGCTTCTAACCCCCACCCATGATTGACACCTATGCCCTGTCCCCTGCTGTCCCCATTCCTACTCTAGCTGCCTGTTGGAATTCCAAGGTCCCCCATACCTGGGGCATGGTCTACAAGAAGCAGGCACAGCCTTGGTCCGAGAGAGGGTCATGGTCAGAGGAGGGTGAGGGGAGTGTCCTAAGAGTGGTACTGGCTACTAGTCATTAGAATCATTCACTTTCTCAATTTCAGAAAAGTATTCCCTAAAAAGGTCTCCAAAACTTTAATCAAGTAACTTATACTGTTTTTTTTTTTCACACAAAAGGCATTTTATTTAATCTAATGTGATCAGAAAGGCTTAGGAAAATAGAAATTCTTTTAACAATTTTAATACACCTTTACCAATACAGTTTTTAAGATTTAATATTTTCAAGTCTCTCAACAATTTTTTTTTTCCGGTACCAGGGGTTGAACCTGAGACCTGGAATGTGGGAAGCTGGAGCTCAACCATTGAGCCACATCAGCTTCCCTGGGTTGGTTTTTTCCTTTCTTTTTGTTTTTCTCAGGATGCACCAGAAACTAAACCTGGGACCTCCTAAGTGGGAGGTCGGCACTCAACCGCTTAAGCCACATCTGCTCCCTTTCAACAATATTTTTGTCAAAGCCATGAATCAGTGAATTTAGCTCATTTAATTTCTGATTAAATGTCTGCCATATAAATAGCATTATCAAATCCATTAGCCAGATTAGAGTGATCTAATTTGGTCATAAAATCTGACTTCATTTTTCAATCCAAATAAATTCATTAATACACATTTTAAATATTACTGAAATCACTGGAAAAGAAATTATGAATCCATTTTAAAAAACCAATCATATAAAGCTTAAAATAATGTATATATAATTTATTCATTTTTTATAATGTTACACAAACAAGAATCAACCTATATACCATGCATTATTTAATTTTTAATAATGCAATTTAATATGTAGTTAAATGAAATGTGGTAAGAATGAGTTTTATGAGCATCTGAAAACTATTGCTTACATTTTAATACATTTAAAAATATTTAATGATCAATATTTCTTGTTCTGTATGTTTTGCATTCTCTATACTCTCCATTAAGAGCAGTGACTTCTTTGACAATAGTCAGGGTATGGAAGAGACATGCCTATTAAAAGAAAGTCCTTATCAATCCCATTGCCCACATTGTACAATATATCTGATTTTAGGACATCCCAACATCTGCCATTTCTAGTACCACCCTTCACTCTTAATAGAAGTATGTAAAAACTGAGAAAAACTGGGAAGTCCAATGTTTTGATTAATCATTAAAAGAGATGTCTTGCTGCCTCCCAGTTTTTTTTTTCCCATTGGTTCTTTGTTTGGTATCCCTGCAGGCCTGGGCAAAGTGCCATAGTAGGATTCAAGATGGGTGAGGACTTGTTTTTCTCTTGTAAATTGGGTGAAGGGAGATTTTGAAAGAGGAGTTAGAAAGAAAAATCTCCATGATGTTAGGAAAAGATATATATGAAGACTCAGGATTTCAAATCAGATTCTCATAAAACCAGTAGTAGCATCTTCACATCCCTAAACATCTGCAGACTTCACTGTTTGAAGATAATTGCTCTACCTATAGCAGAAACAGTTGCCATGGAGCAAAATGACAGACTAAACATATGATTTATGGTACTGAATGAATTAAGGCAGTGGGTAAAGGAGAGGGAAGTGTCGAGGATGATTGCCATGTTTTTTGGTTTAAACAATTAGCTGGAAAGAGATGATACTTGATGAAACAGGGAAGGCTGGAAGAGGAGCTGGCTTCAGGTCAGCTGTCAATAATGTCTTTATATTTTATTTTGTTTTAGACAGCTTGTTAACTAATAGTTTGAGTTATGACTCAAATTTTTGGCTAATTCAAATTGGGATGGTTATTGGCAGATAAGGTAACATTATTGTCAAAATGATTTTCATTTTAAAGTAATTATCTCTTTCCCCACCCAAAACAGCTAAATCCTCTTTCCAAACAGCTTCCCAAAGAATGAAGTCCATACTCAAATTTTATTGTGATATGGTTATATATTTATGCTTATTAATATTAAAAATGGGATGTTTATTCTTCTTAAACAAAGGTTTAGATATAGCAGTCCCCAATAAATCCCTACATTGTTTTCCTTCTGTGCCACACCAATAAATATGAAGAAAGGGATCCATCTGTTTTGTGTACCTTGCTCAGCACATTGTAAATGCTGAATAAATAGTTGAGTGAACTATAGGGCATTCCAACATTAAATTTCTCATAAGACATTTAAAAAGAAATGGGAAATATTTTCAAGACCTGGTGGTAGGTGGTGGATTCTTAAAGGAGATAAGAGGAGGATTGACATGGACTACTGATATTTAATGTATGTAGAAGTTTTAATTAGCTTTACTGTAAAAGTGTGGAAATGTACAGAGTTGATGGTAACACATTAAGTGAGTAACAGCTGGTTTATAAATGGGAATGTGGCTGAAAAGGGTAGTCTAGGGATGTAAAAGGCAATTGACAGAAAGCTGGAGAATAATCTAGGGACTGAATAGCACAGTAAACCCAGAGGTGGATGAGAATAGTGGTTGGTGGTACAGATGCAAGAGTGTCCTTTGTGAGCTAGAGCAGATGTACATCAGTATTGCAGGGTGGTGGGAATGTGGAGAAGCATATGAAAAATACAACTGGAGGGACCTATGGAGTGTGGTTAACAGTAATAATGTAATATTCTTGCATCTATGCCAAAGATGTGCTGTGTTGATAATGGGGAGTATCGAAAAAGTGTGTCAAATGTACGCTGTGGACCTGGTAATAATTGGATGATATTATCTCATGATCTGTAACAAATCTTCCACCAGGGTGTGGTGTGTTGATGGAGGGGTGTTTGGGAATTCTGCACATGTGCATGATTGGTTTGATAAGTTTACAAGTTCTGTCATAAAAATATATTTAAAAAATAATAGGGTCGGTTGGGGGAAAACACACCAAATGTAAGATAAGGACTGTAATTAGTAGTAAGATTTTGACAATATTCTTTCATAATTTGTAACAAATGTCTCACTACAATGTAAGGTGTTGGTGGAGGGTTGACGTATGGATCCCCTGTATGATGTTATGAATGTTTGCTTTTTAAGTTCAAAACTTTGACTATACACTTACTGTTTATGTATGTTCATGTATAAATGTTATTAAAAAAAAATAGGGTGGGTTGGGGAAAATACTTCAGTTAGTAGTACTATTTTGAGGATGCTCTTTAATCATTATTTAAAAATGTTTCACAACAATGCAAGGTATTGGTGGTAGAGTGAGGTATGAGAGCCCTGTACGATGTTATGTATGTTTGTTTTGTAAGTTCACAACTATTACTATGCACTTATTGTTTATGTATGTTCATGTATGAGTGATATACTTCAATAAATTAAAAAAATAAGAAATGGAGTATTTTCATATATATATGACTATACAAATATATTTACATGTGTTTAATTTTTCTTAGAATTTTCATTTTTTTGACCCATCATATTGCATTCCCATACACAATCCTTTCACTAATAATTGGAGCTTTTTAATGACAGTTCGTGGCCACAGGGTGTGAAAGTCTTAAAATGTAAGTCACCTCTTTCAAAGATCCTGCATCTTTGCCTGTTTTGCAGTTACATTTCTCTTCTACCTTTTGGCCACACCCAGGGTAGGCATGCAAGTGGTAGACAGGTTAGACAGAGGTCTTTTACCTCAGCAAGCGTGCCTTAGTGCACACTTCTTGGCCACACTATGTTTCCTCACTGCTCAAAGGGGATGTCACTCTGGTGGGAATCTTGGAGGAAGAGGGCTGCCTCCTCACCCACGTGTCAGTCCTTGTTCCCTGACCCCATCCCCCAGCATCCTTTTAACCAGCATCTGGCCCACATCTTCCCCTCACCCCGGCATCCTTTGCACCATCTTCTGGCCCACGTGTCCCTTTCACCCCAGCATCCTTTGCACCGGGGACCAGACCACTTCTCCACCTCATCCCGGGTCTGCCTGGTGGGGCGCTTCAGAGCCTGTTGCAAGTTGGGGTTGGTCTGGCGGTTAAGGCGAGGAGGGTGTTGGAGTCTTGCCCTTGCCTGGGGCTTTCAGGCGTGTGTGGACTGTCCCTTTGCTGCTCGGCTGGAGCCACCGCCCGACCTAGGGGCCCGAGGAGGGGCCGGCCGAGTCGACCGAGTGGATACAGCAGTTCGGGTAAGGGTGGCGAGGATCCGTACTGTGGAGCCTTAGTGGGGACGGGCGGGAGGCCATAGGACCCCGGTGGGCCCAGCTGGTGTTGGCTTGTGGAGGATTCTAGAGGAATGAGGCTTCAAATGCATCTGGTGCTTAGGAGCTTTTCCTTATCGTCTCCACGTTAGAGTAGTTGGTCTTCTTTGTAATGGTAATGCAAGGGGTCAAGTGGAAGCTGTCAGGCTTCCTAAGAGCTAAGTAAGCCTTGAACTAGCATCGTTGCTTCCACTTCTCTCTGTTGATCAAAGGTAGTCACAGAGGCAAGTACAGGTTCAAGAGGAGGGGAAATAGACTCCACTTTTTGAGTGGCATGCGTGTACAAGCAAGGAAGACATTACTGGTGGTCATTTTTAAATGGTATGTACCACAAAAGCTTTGCAAATATCTCACAGAATGCAACTTGTCTTTTTATTTTCTTCAAGGTGGGATTTAATAAACAAATTCTTAATTTTAATACAGTTCAATTTTCAAACGTATATTATGTTTAACTTTATATGTCTTGTTTATAAATCTTTCCCTACCTCAAGGTCAAAAAATTATTTAACTAGCTTTTAAAAGTTTACTTCTCTCATTCAAATCCTTACTCTGGAGGTTGTTTTGTTTGTATGTTTTTAAAAATCTGTTTTTGTTTTTTTTGTTTGCTTTGTATGTTGTGTGAGACAAATCCAATTTCATTTTTTCCCATATAGCCTATTTTTTTCTATCTCAATTTTTCCCACTGATTTGACATACCACCTGTCATCATCAAAATGCCGTATGTATTTGCTCTTGTTTCTGTGATCTTTATTATATTACCTGTAAATTTGCCTATTTTCCAGTACTACCCTGACTTAATAATAAAGCTTTACTATTGGTTCTGGTATTTGGTAGGACAAGGCCCTATTTCATTTTTTTTCCCCCAGAGGATCTTGGCTATTCTTGGCCTTTTATTTCTGTATTTAAAAAAATTTAATCATCTTGTGAAGTTCCGCCAAAACATTAAAAAAAAAAAAACTTGACATTTTGGTTGGAGTTATATTAAGTGTATAGACCAATGAAGGAAGAATTGATCCCTCTCTCTCTTTTTTTGTAGGGGGTACCAGGAATTGAACCCAGTACCTCGTATATGGGGAATAAGTGCTCAACCACTTGAGCTACATCTGCTCCCTGTATCGGTATCTTTTTAGGTCATTAAGATTGAGCTTTTTGATATTCTCTACTGTAGGTTTGTTTTCTATTTTATTAATTTCAGGTCTAATTTATATTATTTATTTATTTCTACTTTCTTTGAATTTTTAAAATTTTACTCTTTCTAATTTCTTAATTTACATGCTTAGTTTTGATGATCAGTTTCTATTATTTTCTAAGATAAGCATTTAAGGCTATATATTTACTTCTAAGTACCTCTTTAGATGCTTCTCACAAATTTTAATATCTAGTGTCTTAACATTTAGTTCTTAATATTTCAAAATTTCCATTATGATTTCTTTCTTGGAATCATGAGTTTTTTAGGCCTGTTTCTTAATTTTCAAATTTCAAGGGTTTCACTATTTATTTTTTTTTATTTCTAACTTAATTGCACTGTGGTCATATACTTTGTGTCATATGATTGTATATCATTTGAAATTTGTTAAGACTTTCCCTAGGACCCAGTAGGTGGTTGATTTTCAAACTATGCCATGTGTGATTAAATATATGTACATTCTCCACTTATTGAGTATTATGGTCTGTACATATCTGCTAGGCAAAACCTCTTCATTGCATTTTTAAAATCTTCTATATCCTTACTGGGTGATTTTTGTTGTTTTTGGCCTTATTAATTGAAAGAAGTTTGTGAAAATGACCCAACGTCATACTAGATTAATTTGTTTTTCCTTATAATTCTCTCAGTTTTTGCATTTTCTAGTTTGAAGCTACATTATTAGGTGCATGCAAGTTTAGAATTGTTCTCCATTATTTTCCTGGTGAATTGAACCATTAAGCCTTATATAGTGGCCTTTATATCTAGTGGATCCTTCTGCCTTAATATCTATTTCTTGTGATATAAATATATAGTATTTTTATTTTGCTTAGTAGTTGCCTGATATATCTTTTCCCCAACATTTACTTGCATCCCATCTGTATCCTTATTTTTTAGGATTTGTCATTTAAGTAGGATATAACTAGATTTTTTTTCCCAGTATGTTTTTGTCTTTTAGAGACTTCAGGTCTGCAAAACTGATTGTAATATTAATATGTTTCTATTTAATTCTGTCACCTTATTTTGTGCTTTCTTTTTGTTCTCCCTTTTCTATGTATCATTTTTTAGACTGATTGCTTAGGTATATTTCATTTCATTTTCCTCCTACTAGGTTGGAGTCTATAAACTTTATTTCTTTGTTTTAGTGGTTACACTAGAAATATTATGATGCACATTTAGTATATCAAAATGTAAATTTAATCAATTTATTTTCTTTCAGAAAATATAAGGCTTTTAAGTCACTGCTCACCCCTCCTGACTTTCATGCTATTATTGTGTATTTCAGTTCTACCTCATTTTTAATCTATAAGAAATAGTGTGCAACAGTTATTGCTTATTTAGATTTATGTATCTATTCATTACTTTCTTTGCTCATAGTTCTTTCTTGCATCTTAAACCTCCCATCTGGGATCAGATTTCTTCTTCTGGAACTCCTTTAGAAATCTCTTGGGAGTTTTGATCTTGGAGCCTGGAAAGTAAACATACAGAGAAGCAGATACATGCAGAAGGAGAGGAGTCTCCATTAAACACAGGACAAGGCTTTGGGGAGAGAGACAGAGCTGTTCACCCGATAGTCTACAGCTGGTCTTGTGGAGAAAGCAGAGCAGCTGAGCCCAGAGAGAAATGAGCCCTGGGAAGAGAGGAACCCAGGAAGCCTGAATCCTGGCAGACATTGGCAGGCATCATGCTCCAACACATGGCAATAGACTTTGGAGAGGGAAGTAATTTATGCTTTATGGCATGGGACCTGTAAGCTTCTACTTCAAATAAAT
>JAQZBX010042393.1:8816-22129 GCA_029593785.1 Cabassous unicinctus | reverse complement strand
GACCTCACAGCAGGAGGCGGGTGTGGCTCAATCGACAGAGCCCCCGTTTACCATGTGGGAGGCCCCGGGTTCGCTTCCCAGGGCCTCCTTGTGAGAGCAGGCCGGCCCGCGCGGCACGGTGGGCTGATGCAGCAGGACCTCACAGCAAGGGGGAGATAAGCAGACACGGAAGAAACACACAGCGAATGGACACAGTAAAACACAAGCAGCAAGGGGGGGATAAATAAATAAATAAATAAATCTTAAAAAAAAAATTTAATTCAAAATGGATCAAAGAACTTAATATATGAGCCAGGACTATAAAACTCCTAGAAGAAAACTAGGGAAACATCTTCAGGATCTCGTGTTATACAATAGTTTTTTAGACTTTACACCCAAAGTACAAGCAATAAAAGAAAAAATAGATAAATGGGACCTCCTTAAAATTAAAAACTTTTGGTCATCAAAGGACTTCATTACAAAAGTGAAAAGATAACCTACTCAATGGGAGAAAATATCTGGAAACCACACATCTGATAAGGGTTTAATATCCAGAATATATAAAAATCCTACAACTCAACAATAAAAAGACAAGCAACCCAATTAAAAATGGGCAAAAGACTTGAATAGTCATTTCTCCAAAGAGGATACACAAATGGCCAGAAAGCACATGAAAATATGCTCAACATCACTGGCTATTAGGGAAATACAAATTAAAATCACAGCCAGATACCATTTCACACCCACTAGAATGGTTCCTCTTTAAAAAACAGAAAATTACAAGTGTTGAAGTAGATGTGCAGAAATCAGAATACTCATTCATTGCTGGTAGGAATGTAAAATGGTGCAGCCACTATGGAAGACAGTATGGCAGTTCCTCAGGAACCAAATACAGGATTACCATATGACCTGGCAATCCAGCTACTAGGTATATACCCAGAAGAATTGAAAGCACGGAATGAACAGATATTTATTTGCACACTGGTGTTCATAATGGCATTATTCCCAATTGCCAAAAGATGGAAGCAATCGAAGTGTCTATCAGTAGATGAATGGATAAACAAAATGGGGCCAAGAAAAAATACAATGGAATATTATTCGGTATTTTAAAAAAATGAAGTTCTGGTTCATGCAACAACATGGGTGAATCTTGAAGACATGTTGAGTAAAGTAAGCCAGACACAAAAGAACAATTTGTACGATCTCACTGATATGAAATAATTATAATAAACAAACTCATAGAATTAGAATCTAGAATATAGGTTACCAGGGGCTGGGCTGGAGGTAGGGAATGGGAAGTGTAGCAGTTTAATATTGTTTATGAATTCCAAAAAAATAGATACTGGATTATGTTTGTAAACTGATTTGTTCCTCTGGGCATATTAGATTATATTGGATTCAGAGGTTTCACTTTTACTTGATAAAATAATGATTGGGGCTTTGATTGGGCCACATAAGTAGGATGTTGAGTCTCTGCCCCCTTAGTGGGCGGGGACTCACAGAGAAACCGCACCACAGAGAAAGAAGATTTGAGTTTTTGAGCTGGAACCCTGGGAAGTAAACATGCAGAAGAACACAGAAAAGCAGATACGTGAGGAAACAGAGACAGCTCCATTAGACACGGCAAAGGCCCCGGGAAGAGAGACAGCCATTTGCCTGATAGTTTGCAGCTGTAGTAACCAGACCATTGAGCAGCTGAGTCCGGAGAGAAACAAGCCCCAGGAGAGGGACGAGACTTATGCCAGCCTACAGCTGGTATTGGAAGAAGCTGGGACCACAGAGCCTTCAGAGGAAGAGGGAGGCTGAACCCTTGCAGGTATCAGCAGCCATCTTGCTCCAACACGTGGCATCAGACTTGGGTGAGGGAAGTAACTTATGCTTTATGGCCTGGTAACTGTAAGCTTCTACCCCAAATAAAAATCCTTTATAAAAGTCAACAGATTTCTGGTATTTTGCATCAGCCCCCATTTTGGCTGACTAATACAGAGATTTAATGCTTAATTTGTTCTGAATTTCTTTTTAGGTTGACTGTAAAGTTTTGGAAATAGCTGGTGGTGATGGGAGAACAGCACTGTGATTATAATTACCAGCACTGAATTATATATATGAATGTGGTTAAAAGGGGAAATTTTAGGTTGTGTATATGTTGTTAGAATAAAAATTAAGAGTTAAAACAATAACAACAAAAAAAGGCTGGAGCCTAAAAAACTGAAGGTACAACTTTGTAATAAGTAGAAGTAAATATGAGGTCAGGAAAGTTTTTCTGTTGTTGTTTTTCTATCTTATTTTTCAAGATGGAGAAATTAAAATGTTTGTATGCTGTGATGTATGGGAAGATCTAGAAAAAAATGAAAATTAATGGGAGGGGGCAACTGCTGGAACAAAGATCTAGCAGAAAAGAGAGGATGGGATATAGCAACCAGGTTAAGAAGCTTAGGTAGCAAAATGTTTAGTTTAGCACTATTAACAGGGGGAAAGGCAGAGCATACAGGGTACATTTCTACAAATGGCAATTTTACAGCACACACAGACTTTAATGATGTGCATTCTCTTTAACACAGCAATTTCGTTTCTAAAAATTTGTCTCTTTAGAAAACAATCATGGTTAGCAAACACTTAACTACAAGGATGCTCATGGTAGCATTATGTTTAAAAGTGAAAATTTGAAGGGATCATAAAAAACCAACAATCATTCACTAATGGATTTTTCAGGCCTAACACATGTTCAAGAAAAATGTTTAAAGTTATTTCCAATAGTAACTCAGAGAACAGCAATTGTTTTCTTACTGTTAAACAACCTAAAATTTAATTTAACTAATTTTAATTATGAAATATATTTTTCTGTTTACATATTTCATATATTTGGTTCCAGAAGAATAAACCTCCATTTAAAATGGCCAATAAACATAAATTCAACTTCACCAGCAACCAAATAAATGCAAATTAAAACAATAGGATATAAATTTTCACTTCGAAAATTGGCCAGATTTTTAATACTTTGGTGGCAAGGTTGGGAAGCAGGTACTCTGCCATGTTGCTGATAGAAACTAAATTGATGTGACTTCTTCAAAGAACAATCTGACAGTATATCTCAAAAATTTTAATAATATATATGCTCTTTATTCTAGCAATTCCATTATTAAGGTTTTAACTTAAAGAAATAAGCATGGTTCTGTGTAAAAAGATGTAGTTAAAAGGATATTAGCTGTAAAACTGTATAAAATAATGAATAACTGAATGCACCCTAAAAGTCCAACAATAACTGGATAAACATAGAGACAATGAAATTCTATTCCTTTAAGAAATGATGCTTTGGAAGAAAAAGTAATGATTTACAAATATGTCCATTATATATTATTAAGTTAAATAAACAGTTATATGTATATTATGACTCCATTTTCATTAAAGAAAAAATGTATCTATGCATAGAGAAGCCTGGAAAGCCATCCATCAAAATGTTAATAATGCTCCTGGTAGCTCTTTTTTGAAGGTAAGATTATGAGTGACAAACTTTCTTCTTTATAATTTTCTGTATTTTTAAATTTTTTGACAATGAATATGTATTGTTGTCGTGGTTTGAAGCTGTATGTACCCCAGAAAAACACGTTCTTGAATTGAATCCATTCTTGTGAGTGTGGACCCCTTGTAAGAAGGACCTTTTGATGAGATTACTTCAGTTAAGAAGGTGTGGCCCACCTCAGTCAGGATGGGTCTTAATCCTATTACTGGAGTCCTATATAAGCAGAGTGAATTTCAGAAAGAGAGAGAAAGCCATGGAAACAAAAAGATGAAATCAACAAAACCCTGGAAAAGAACAGAGAGGCCAAGAGACACCACCATGTGACTTGCCATGTGACAGACTAAGGAACAAAGATCACTGGCCAGCTCCAGAACACCATAGCCTTTGGGGAGAAAGCATCACCTTGATGATGCGTTGATTTGGACTTTCTTTCAGCCTCAAAAACAGAAGCTAATAAATTCCCAACGTTTAAGCCAGTTTCATGGTATTTGCTTGAGCAGCCTAGGAGACTAAAGCAATCACTTTTCATATAAAATAAATGGGGAAGGGTCTTGACTCATGGTTTCTTAAAATTAGGATCAATTGAATTTTTAAAAATTTATCTAATACAGGTATATTTCAGTGGAAACAATTCGATTTTTAAAATATTGGTTCTTTATGACAATTAGGATAGTTTAAATCTTTCTAAAAAGAAAACTCCCTTGCCAGTAATGTTAGCTGGTTTAATGAGGCTGAACTTCTATTTCTCTTCTCATTTTAATAGTCTTTATGTAAAAAGATGGTAGGAATTCCTGAGTATATAAAGGAGAGGAAGCTCTACATACATGTTTGGATTAGCGTATCAAAGAAAGAGGACATTGCATAAAAATTCAGACAAAAACTATTAAGCTGTTGGGGCACAGGGTTTATATTACTAAATTCATTCTGAGGGCACCAGTTGAGATAGTTCTGTTATTGAATCCTTTAAAAGTATTATAATAATTACTACAGCTTCTCAGGGAAAGGAAAACTAGTATTCACATGTATCTTTCTATTTTAAGTCAATTCCTAAATCTAAAAATAGCCTTTGTACCTTCATGTTGATGACAAAATCCCTATCTCTAGATGACATCTTGCTCTCTAACCCCAGAGTTTTATTTTGCCCACTCTACCACATGTGTCCTAGCCGTGAGAGTATAGGAAAATTATTTAACCTCTGTGTGTTTCAGTTTTCTTATTTGTAAAACAGAGATAGTAGTGCCTACCTCACTGGGTTTTAAGGATTATTGAGTTAATAGAAGAACTCAGAACAATGCCCGACATATAATAAACATTTAATAAATAATATTACTACTATTATTTTTAAACTATTAGTCATCTTTACAAAATGTCCCATAACCCAACATATCCCAAAACAGTTATGTTTATGCCTGTTCAAAACATCTTCCTGTTATTTGTCTCATAAATCTACTATACTAGAATTATCCCTTTTTCCTAGAGCCACTTGCTCAAATCAGAAAACTTGGTGTCATACTCTATTCCTCTTTCTTCCTCACCATCTTACATATCCTCACACTCCTCACTCTGAAATATTAGTGACTTCTCTCGTTGAATGGTGATCATTCTGGGGACAGAGATTGTGTTCTGCTTCTTTTTTTCAGAAGTGTCTATAAGTTCCTATGTTCTTGACAGCTATATATTCCTAGTACCTAGGAAAGTTTTATTCTTACATTTGGCACTCCATAAATGCATCCTGAAGGTGTGTGTTTGCACAATATATACACACACATTCATACACACACATACACAACCTTACAACTTCATAACAACTTCACAACATTTTAGAAGTAAATAAAAATTATCATTCTACCCTGGAAATGATATGCAAGCAGATCTTCAGAAACATTTGCAGATTTCATTTGAACAATTATCAATGCTGTTAAGTTGTGTGAAATTCAGAACTCTCACACAATAGTAGTAGTAAGATAAATTAGTATAACTTTTATTTAAAAATTCTGTGTAACACTTTAGAGCAATAAAATCTTTGATTGTAACTTACCCAATAACTTTGAAAATTCATAATAGAAACAAAAATAAAATTGATTTGCACAAGGATGTCCATTATTGTTTTCTTTATAATGGAGATAAAATGCAAAACAATATAAATAGTAAATTATAGTTTTGAAATCTCAATGGACTATCTTAGAGGTATTAAAGTTATTACAATGATTACAGCAATAGAAACAAATGCATTTGTTATTTTAAAATTATATTTATCCTGGAATTACAATTATGTAAAAAGTGTATATTTACATGAATACTGAATTGCAACTGGAGTTTGTATTTTTTAATGATTTCTGATACTGAAATAAATGTTTTATAAAAAGTAATTTTAATCAGATGGACAAATTGTACAATTAACCATAAAATTATAAATTAAAATTTCAAAAATATATTTCAAATTATCAAATACCTTTGGGTAAACTTCAAATATGGTGTATAGTCTATGACAGCAGGAAAATTGCCATCCAATCCCTCTCCCTTTAAGCAGAAGCTAAAACAACAGACAATAAATATTCCATATCAATACATAAAATTTAAAATAAAATGTAAGTATTATAAAACACACTCTTGTTAGAGACATTTGTTTCATCAAATTACAGGTGAATTTTTTGTCTTCAATTTAATTGTTACTTGTTACAATAAAAACCTCAATAAAGATTCTCTACTTTCAATACCAATTACAAAGCATTTCACAAGTTAACACAGTTATATAAATGTACCAAGCAAAAATAAAATTTATAAAGAAATCTGTGCAAATATTGTCTTTGGTACTATCTCGGTCTTTACTGGACTTTCAAGAAATCAGTAGAGAATTTTCAAATGAAGACTTATCCTTCACATTTAGATACAAATTCTCAGTTGACACTGAATACCCCCTAAAAAGATCAGACTGATGAGAACTAGGACAGTATTATCATCTGTACAGATGAAAAGCCTTGTATCTTGAACCTAGAAAGGATGTTAAAAATCCTCTCATCTTCAGTCAATACTTGCCATGGCAAGAGGGAAAAGGTTATGTGACTTGCCCGAAGTCATACTGTGAGGTTGGTAGATAGAGCCAGTGAATGAACTCTATATTTCTTGGTCCCCAATCTATTAAACTTTATTTTTATGATGATACATCCAAGAGGATATTGAAAACAAAAGATGTGATTATTACTGTTAAAAGGAAAAACAGTATATTTTCTGAGAACATCTTCTAGGACTATTTATAAGATGCAGGTTTATTTTTCAAAGAAAAAAAATTAATCTATGAATCCTACCTTCCAGTTTCTTTGGGCATTTTGCTGAAATACTTGTTTGAATATATTAAGATTGAGGGAAAGTATATACTTTTATAGACTTGAATAAGGAGAGAATCAATGTGGTAACATTTTATATGGGCTTTCACTCGTTTACAGAAACATTATTAATGTATCTTTAAGATATTTGCTGATGGGTATTCAATGGAATACCCTAAACCAACAGTTAATAGTCTCACCCCAGATTTTTTTGTGACCAAGAGCCATATATTTATTTACCCAAAAAAAACTTCTAAAAAGGGATTTAGACAGTTAGTGGCATGCCATATAAAAAGCTAACTTCCTTAGAGGGATCAAAAAGACAACTTTAGTACAGCATCTATCTTGTTCATCCTAAATAATTAAGCTAATTAACACTAGTTAATTAAATATTAAATAGAAGGAAGCTATACTTATGAAATGACAAATATTTTGGAAGGGAAAAAAATTACTGGAAAAAGGTAACCACAGTGAAAATGGGAAGGATTCTATTTTAATTCAAGATCTAAAAGTAGACTTTCATTTAAATCATATTTATTTTATTAAAATTCTTGAATCTTAAAATTATATTATTTCAAATCTCATATTTCCTTTATTCTTATGTTTGCATTCTTGATACAGATAGATCATTTACTTAAGTAAAATGTAAAGTCTGGGATCTATTAAAGAAATGCAAAAATATACTTCCATAATTATAAAAAGAATTTTCAGTGTCCATTTTCAGAACTTGTCATCTTAGACTGGAACCAATTCAGCTTGTTCATAATAAAAGCAAATCTGAACAATATTATTTTATAATCTAGATACATAAGAGAGGAAATATAAAATACTCAAGATATTCTGTCAGGGTCTACTTTATCTCAATACATGAGATGGTGAGAATCTTTTTGGCTTTGGATCTACTTTAGTCTATTTCTTTTCATTTTAAAGGAGTAGCTGAAAAATACTAAGAGGCAAGATCCAAAATCTTTCTTCAGTTTTACCAGGGTACACCATATTTCTGCTTGGGCAGATGTGATCTAAGCTTTCATTTTGCCAAGCTACAGAACAAGCCTATCAGTTAATTTCTTAAGTTTGAGACAGTCTCTTTTCTGAGAGCAAACCCACTTAGAAATTTAACTGATGTCATTTGAACAGGAACAACATGCATCAAATATCAATATCCAACTTTGTGCTTTACCTAGAAAATATTAAAGAAAAAATCATAAGTGGAAATGATTATGAGGAAAAATTATTTAAAAATGGAATACATTTGGATAGATTAAGTACCTGAAATCAATAGCATTGAGTCCAAGCAGCATGCCAGCAAGCATATTTGCTTCCTCACCCAAAACAATTGCTCCATCTTCATAAAATCTCCTAAAAAATGAAATGGATCAATATTAAAAACAGACTGAACCTTGATCTAGAAATGACTTAGGCCCAAACTAACATAGGAAGAACTAAATTTTATTTTTCAAAATAAAAACATTTGGACTACCCAAGTCTTGCAGATATTTAGAAGAGAAAAAAAAAACACTGTCACCATAACAAAACTCACTGTCTCTAAATGTTTCCATTCTCTTAAAAAGAATCCCCAAAGTGACTCTTTTAATTGACCAGGAGTGCCCCCATTTTTTCCATAGTGAGGCAATATAAATGTAATCTCAAAGTTGGCAAACTCAGGGTCATTTATACTAGTCTATTTTCAAATCTATGTAGACTACAGTTGTAAACACAGAACATAGTTTCTGTTTTTCCTATAATTCCAAAGGTTACTCACAAAATGACTAAACTAGGAAGGTGTGACCTTTAGTAATATATGCTAACTTTTCACACTGAAACACTGATAGGGCACATGAGCTACCAAGGTGACTGCATATGAAGAAGAAAGTATTCTGTATCTCTTTAACAAAATATGAATATGAATCTATCTTTCCTAATTCCTGTAATGTCTTCTGTTTTAGTTAATTTTAGATTTTAAAATCCTTTTGAAAAAATATAATATGGACCTAAGGTATTTTTCCACAAAAGAATGTAAACTATTTCAATTTATTTCTTTAAAAATATTATACTAAGTAAAAACTAGCCTGTGTTCAGTAACTAGGGATCATTAAATTTTATACTGACTTATATTACATGTATACAGTGAACACACCACCCCCGTCCACCCCACCAACTAAAAGGAAAACTTTTTTTTTTTAAGATTTATTTTATTTATTTATTTCTCCCTACCCCCTTGTTGTTTGCATTTGCCGTATCTGTTTGTTGTGTGCTGGTCTTCTTTTTAGGAGACACTGGGAACCGAACCCGGGAACTCCCATGTGGGAGGGAGGTGCCTAACACCTTGAGCCACCTATAATCCCTGCTTTGTTGTCTCTCTCACTATCTTTTCTTCGTGTCTCTTGTTGCATCATCTTGTTGCATCAGCTCGCTGTCTTCTGCATCTTCTTTAGGAGGCACCGGGAACCGAACCTAGGACTTCCCATGTATTAGGTGGGAGCTCAAACACTTGAGCACTTGAGCCACATCCGCTTCCCGGAAAACATTTTAATAAATGAAATTTATCTTGCTCTTTTCAGGATTCATGAGCTTATAAAGGCTGCAAAAAGATTTAATATTTACAGTCTCACTATCAATTTTGAATAGTCTGTCACAGTTAACCAAGTTTTTTGCAAACATTTTATCATTTGATACTTCCAAAAAAGTCCTTGAAGTAAATGGGAAAGGAATCAGCATTATTTTCAAATTTATCATTAAGGGTCAAAGAGGTTAAAACAATTTACTCAAACTCATACAGATGAACTGCTCAAGGAAGCAATCCAATTCTTTCTTTAAGTTCTATATTTTTCTATAAAACCATGCTTCTCCTTTTGAAATAAAAAAAAAAATTTAGAGCATTTAATCTATCCCATGGTTCATAAAGAAATTTTTTTAAACAATAAAGCTTTTTTTAAAAAAAGATTTCTTTTTTATTTATTTATTCCCCCCTTGCTGCTTGTGGTGTGTCCATTTGCTGTGTGTTTTTCTGTGTCTGCTCGTCTCCCTTTGTTGTGACATCTTGCTGTGCTAGCTCACTGTGCTGTGCGGGCTGACACCTCACCACGCCAGGCGGGCCAGCTTGCCTTCACCAGGAGGCCCCGGGAATCGAACCCAGGGCCTCCCATATGGTAAACGGGAGCTCAATCAGTTAAGCCACATCCATCTTCCCATAAAGAATTTTAAATGAATAAAAAATACAAAGAGGAATAAAAGAGATAACTATTTACTCTCTGACAGATAACAGCGGTAAACAAATACGGTGGAAAAACCAGCCTGGAATAGATGTTTTCTGTTTCCTTGAAAATATAGAGATTGTTTTTATTGATTTACATAAGAGAAGAACCAAAACTTCCAGCCTAACAAAGAATTAGTAAAATAAATGGAAGGATTTTCTACATACTCCATTGAGGTGTCCCATAAAAGGTAAAGATATTTAGATAAATCTATATATTTGAGATTTTTTCCCTACCCTAAGGCTAAATTGGCTGTTGACAGAGTATTTTATCTACATCAGAAAGAACTATGCTTCCAATGTTTCTAGACCACCAAATTACATTGGCCCTAATGCTTTAGAAAAAGATTCTGGTCTTTGATATTGGGAAATCACCCAATAATCTTATTTTCCTATACAAGAAAAGATCTTTCCATTCCCCATCTTGAGCCCACCATGGTTTAAAAGTAAATTCTAAGAAACAAACCAAAACTATTCTTGCTTGCTTCCTAATGTCAACATTTTATTAGAGACTGATGAAGAATATAAAAAACGAAACAAAAACGGTTTTAGAGATTTTTTTAATCTTTTTCCCTTTTAGTTTTACAAATGATTTTTTAAGCTAACCAACATAAGAGAAGAGAAATCCTTGCTATATGTGAAACCAATAATTCACTAAAATAGCTACCATACCTCAAGCCCAATATTACATAGGACAGACTTAATATAACAGCCTTCACTGGAATAGAGAGGAAGGAGAGGACAATGAGAAGAGGAAAAGTAGTTAAGAGGATCAATCATATGCTGAAATTATTCATTATCAGTACTTGTTAAGGAAAAATGTATTTTTCAGAAATGGACTTCTAGGTTTAAGATATTTTAAAAATAATAATTCAGCATTAAGGATAACACCAAATTGAAGAAATCTGAAAAAGATGACATTTTTATCATTTAATATCGAAGACTAAAGTCATTCATGTGTATTAAAGAAAAAGCTATTTGGAAAAATTAATTTTTGATTCTTTTAAATCATATCAATAATTTTGACTGAAAAGTCTTTATCAAGACTTTCGAAGACTTCAAAAAATGAAAACTTTCAAACTCCTTATGTTATCTCATATAAAAACTGAAACATTAATAATATTGGCTTATATAACAAGGTTATACAACAAATGAGTCAAGAGTAAAGCCTGCGATAACTAATGCAATAATAGTGAGGTAAACACTTTAAAAAATCCCTTTCTTTTGTAAAATAATATTTTTTGTTCTAAAGAAAAATATTTTTACAAAAAGAAGCTAACCAAAACAGTGTATTGAATTGCAAGAATGTATTATAAAATATTGAAAGTACCACATAGATAGGTTCAAGATGGATTTTGGAGATAGGATTGACAAACTTGCCAATGGATTGATTATTGGAAGTGACAAAGAAAGAGGAATCAAGTATGAATTTTAGATTCTGAGTTGATCAACCATATAGGTAGGCAGTGATGCCATTTACAAGAAGGGTGAACAGAGCTATTTAGGGGGGAAAAATCAGGATATATGAGCTTTCTAACTAGATATTTAAATGTGGGTGTTATGATCATATAAATGGTAAAGTCATGGGGATGCATAAAATTCTAAGAAGAGAGAATAGAAAAATGAACAGAGAAAGAAGAGCAGACAACCAGGACAACCCCCAGAGAAATACTGACATTTAGAAGTTATGAAGAGAAAAACAAGCCAGAAAAAGAGAATGAAAAAAAGCAATTATAGAGGTAGAATGAAAACCCAGAGTGATATCTCATACATCAAAGGCAAAGAGGTTTTTCAAGAAAAAGTATTCAACTGTTTTAGCTGAGAGAGTACAATGTGAACAGAGAAATGTCCACTGGATTTGGCAGATTGGTATTCCTTAAAAATTATCCTTGGTGGAATGGTGAGGGGCAGAAACCAGACAAGAGAAGATAGAAGAATGACTCTATGGTATGAAAATGACAGTGTACATAGGCACTTTTGAGAAGTTTGGTGATGAAGCAGAACAGAAACATGAGCAGTAGTAGAGAGGGGATGTGGGTTCAATAGAGAAGATGTTTTTTTTTTTAAGTAGGAGATACCAGTGTAAGTTTCTAGATGAGTTGGAATAATCCAGCAATGGGAGATAGATTGAGGATGCAGAAAGAGAAAGGTGATAACTAAATAAGAGGTGAATGAGGACAAGATCCAGAAAGGAGTAGCCTCTGATAAAAGGAGAGACATTTCATAAGAACCAGAAGGAACAAAGAGAATATTGTTATTGTGTATTATTTGGTGATAGGAATAAGAGTTTATTAATTATATGTTGAATTTTCTCAAGGAAGTATAAACCAAGGGAATCATTTAAAAATGAGGGTATTGGAGGAGGATATGGGAAGGTGTGCAGAAAGAGAATATGGTATAATATAATTATTACGGGGAGTGGAAAAGCAGGAGTATTAGAGAATCTAAGCAGAGTTGTTGGATACCCCTTAACTGATGTTTAAAATTATGAACTGGATTGTCATCTTGGATTTTCCCCACTATTCATCTCTTTTATAAAACATTCAACATCATAAACTTATTTCATTACATAATGATCTCTTTGATATAATATTCTATAACCAATCTCTTAATCACTACCAATTTATTGAGTGCTTCCTGTGTACAAGGAACTGGCTAAGTACTTTTTCTAATTTAATGTATTTATTCAATTTAACCCTCATAATCCCATGAAGTGCATATTATAATTATTGTCATTTTGCATATGAGAAAACTAAAGTGTAGAGTATTCACATAGCTGCTAGGGAATGGAACTGGGATTGAAACCCAGGTCTCTCTGCTAGGGGTCTAAACCACTATACATTTTATCTCTCATTTCACACCATACATGATATTGTTCAATCCTATAAATAATAATGGCCTTCTCAAGAAAAACATACAACTGATTGTGGCAGTTTCAGATTATTTATGAACTCAAAAAAAAAAAAAAATTATATTTGTAAACTGGTCTGTTCCTCTGGGCCTGATACCCTTGGACTGTATTAAATTCAAAGGTTTTACATTTACTTGTTTAAATCAAGATTAGGGCTTTGATTCAACCACATGAGTAGGGCATGACCCAGGATTGAGTCCCTGCCCCCTTGGTGGGCTATATAAGTGGACACTCACTCAAGAAGACACACAGAACAAGATACACATAAGAGGAAAGAACTTGGTCATTTCAGTCCTGCCATGTGACAGAAAGGAGAAGGCTCAAACA
>JAQZBX010042392.1:0-22028 GCA_029593785.1 Cabassous unicinctus | reverse complement strand
ACATCACCCATAATGGATATACACATCCTGGGGCTTTGCCACCAAGCATAGACCACATTTCACATCATAGACCACCCTCTCTCCCACACAGTTCTGCATGGTATATGCTGATGTAAAATGGCCTACATCTGTTGCCACAATGCCACTCATGACCACCCCCAAGTCCCAAAAAACCCCTGTATTTCGACTGCCTCTCCCCCTCCCTGCCCCAAAAATGTCCAGTGGCCACTGTCTCCACCTCACTGTTACAATTTCTTCCATTGCTTGAGTCACAACATACGACAGAACACCACCAAGTCCATTCTAGTCCATAGCTCTTCCCCCAATCCTGGGGGTTTTGGGATGGTGATGTCCACTCCACCTCCAAGTGAGAGAAGGTTTATATTCCATGGATACGGTGGATGGGATTATCCTGCCTGCAGCTGCAGGCCCCCTCCGTTCCCTGGGATGGCCGTTGTTAAGGGCACATTTTTGAACTTTGTAATAGAAGTGGAGAGCTGGGCTCTCAGTGGATAAAAAGTTGCAGTAATACAGTCTTTGTATGCTTTCTCACATATATTAGAAGTGAGGTTTTGGCCATCATATGCTTACACATATGAATCTGAATGACAGCTATGAACATGTATGGTCTTTTATGAAACAAGAACCAATTCTCTTATTAAGATGTACAGAAATTTGCTTGTATTAGTTTATAAATTGTTTGACCCAGGAATTACATATCACTTTATTAATTATACATTTATAGGCAGTGTGACAAGATCTTTTGAACTTTTCTTGGTCCCACAAAATCATTTGCATTCTAAACATTTAAAAAATTATTTCTATATTAAGAAAGCAGAAAATGAAAAATTGAACTTAATAAACTTTTACATGCCTACAATATGTAATTCTGGAAAAGAATCAATTGCTCTTCTCCTAAACTCTTATACAGTAATATATAAATTAAATTTATTGTGATAAGTGGATCTATTTTGGTATGTTTGCTATGAAGTGAGTAAATTCTCTGAGAGTACAAATGCTTAAGCCATGAAAATTCTAACAATGGCCTTCAATGGGAATTCAAGCTAGTCATGGGAATCCTCACACCTTGAGAGTGCAGAAATTTCTATACAATTCTTATTTGCATCTGTATTATCTTCCATAGATTATTTTCACCTCCAGAGAACAAATTATGTCTACTTTTTATTATGCTACTAAGATGATAGTATCGGGGAGCTTAATAAATATTGCGTTTTTATTAATTTCTGTATAAAACATAGGTAGGGTTTCAAAGATTGTTTTTTAGTCTGTGCTCTATGTTAGCACTGGAAAAAACTGGCAGATTTTTTGGAGCAAATATTAGGTGCTTAATAATCAATTAGACAAATAGTGGACTCTAAAATAAGGTTCCACACTTCAAGAGACCAATAAACTATTTGGGGAAATACAACATAAAAGGAATAGTTAAATAGTAATTGAAGGTTTGAAGAAAGTCAAGAGTGGGAAAGGTGTCATTGAAGGGAAAGCAGGAGTGCCTCTGCAAAACTTTTCCATAATCTGTATAGCCATTTTATCTTGTATATACTTCTATTACTGCTTTAAAAATGGAAATTATTTATTTACATGACTGTCTTACTAATTGAATGTTAATTCCTTAGGGCTAATGTCTTCTTCATCTTTGTATCATCTAATCCAAGTACAATGTCAGCTACTGGTAAAAGCTCTACAAGTAAGTGTTTAATTAATGTAGAAGTTCAGAGAACAGAGAACACATCAGGATAGAGCAGTGAAGGGAGACTTTGGAAAGAGGTAGAATAAAGAATGGGTAAGATTTAGATACTGCAAATGGGTAAAAGGTTGATACTAGGCTAAATTTTTGGCTACCCTAAAATGCATTTGAAAGAAAAGATCAGCAAACATACAGTTTGTTTGGAGTAAAATATTTTGGTAGTGAGCAATTAGGATAGACAGTTAAATTTGGACTTGATTATGATTTGGATGTTATCCTTGAGACAATGAGAATTTATTAAATATTTAAGGCATAATAGAGATAAAACAAAAGGATATATTCTTACCAGGGTTTGAACTGAGAGGTCTGATGAAGAATGCCATCTGCTGTCAGACCAAGGAAGTGCATGCAAGGAAATTAAAAGTAAGTAAATGAGAGGCTTTTTCTGGCCTTTGCAGCCTCCCTCCCCCAGGCCCTTGGAATCAGGTCTGCAGCCCATTACTGGGTCTAAGGTACAGATTTGAGCAACTAAACAGGAATAATCCTAGGATAGGGTGAACCAAGAATCAAAGAATGGCTGTAACACACAGCTTCCTGCCAATAAATCCCTACACAGAAATTGAGGATCAGATTAAACCCCCATCATAATCAGATGACTAGATACCAGCAAAAAAAAAAACAAAAAAAAAAACAAGCCATACTAAGAAAATGGAAGAAACGGCCCAAGCAAAGGAATATATCAAAACCCCAAATGAGACACAGGATTTGAGACAACTAATCAAAGAGGTTCATACAAATCTCCTAAATCAAAGCAATGAGTTGAAAGACAAAATGGCTAAAGAGATAAAGGACATCAAAAGGCACTGGGTGAGCACAAATAATTGGAAAACCTGAATAGAAAATAACAGAGCTTATGGGAATGAAAGACACAAAAGGTGAGATAAAAAAAAAATATCAGAGGCACATATCATATCGTATATGATTAAAAAAAAACGTATCAGAGCAGACTTGAAATGATAGAAGCAAGAATAAGTGATGCAGAAGACAGAACAGCTAAAATTGAGGAGAGAGAAGAACAGAGAGAAAAGAATGGAAAATATCGAGCAGGGACTCAGGGAGTTTAATGATAACATGAAATGCAATGACATACATGTCATGGGAGTTCCAGAAGAAGGAGAGAAGGGAAAAGTTGCAGAAAGAGTATCTGAAGAAATAATAGCTGAAAATTTCCCATCTCTCATGAAAGAAAGAAATTTACATGTCCAAAAAGCACAGTGTACCCAAATCAGAATAAATCATAATAGACCTACTCCAAGATACATACTACTCAGAATGTTAAATACCAAAGATAGAAGATTCTGAAATCATCAAGGGAGAAGCAAACCATCACATACAAGAGATGCTCAGTAAGACTTAGTGTGAATTTCTCATCAGAAACCATGGAGGCAAGAAGGCAGTGGTATGATATAATTAGGATACTGAAAGAGAAAAATTGCTAAGTGAGAATTCTTTATCCAGCAAAAATGTCCATCAACTATGAAGGTGAGTTTAAAATATTCACAAATAAACAGAAACTAAGAGCATTCATAAAAAAGAATCTAGCTTTGCAGGAAGCATTAAAAGGAGCCTTACAACCCAAAGAAAAAGATGAGAGAGGAGCTTGAAGGAGAGTGTAGAAGGGAAAACTATGAGAAAGGATAATCACTGGAGTAAGAAGACAGATGAAAATGAGATATGACATATGAAAGCCAAAGAATAAAATGGTGGAAATAAATAATGCATTTACAGAATGTGAATAGATTAAACTCCACAATCAAAAGATATAGACTGACTGAATGGGGAAAAAAAAAACAAACATGAGCGATCCATATGCTGCCTACAAGAGACTCATCTTAGATCCAGAGATACAAATCAACTGAAAATATAAGGTTAGAAAAAGATATTCCACACAAGCAGTAACCAAAAAAGAGCAGGGGGGAGCTATACTAATATCAGACAAAACAGACTTTAAATGCAAAAAAGTTATGAGCTGCTGTAGAAGTTTGGCATTGTTTATGAATTTCAAAAACAGGTATTGGATTATGTTTGTAAACTGGTCTGTTCCTCAGGGTGTGATTAAATTATGATTAGGGCATTGATTGGGCCATGTCAGTAGGGCATTGAGCCTTGCCCCTTGGTGTGTGGGGTCTCAAAGATAAAAGACATGGCAAAGGACAGAGTTGGAGTTTTTGAGTTGGAGTTCTGAAGCTGAGGAGCTTGGTCATGAGGAAGAAGAGAAGGCCCCGGGAAGAGACGAGCTATTCACCTGATAGTCTACAGCTGACCTTGTGGAGGAAACAGAGTAGCTGAGACCAGAGAGAAACGGAGCCCCAGGAAGAGAGGAACCCAAGAGCCTGAACCCTGGCAAACGTCCATGGCTGTCTTGCTCCAACATGTGGCAACAGACTTTGGAGAAGGACGAAACTTATGGCTTTATGGCCTGGTAACTGTAAGCTTCTACCCCAAATAAATACCCTTTATAAAAACCAACCAATTTCTGGTATTTTGCATCAGTACTCCTTTGGCTGACTAATACAGGTGGGGACTCAGAAAAAACTATACGGCAGAGAAAAGAGTGAGAGTTTTGATGGAGAGCCTGCAGAAGTATAGACATGGAGAAGGAGGACACAGTGGAGTTTTGAGCTGGAGCCCTGGGAAGTAAACACATAGGAGAAGAACACAGAGGAATAAAGATGGCTCCATAGACACGGCAGAGGCCCCGGGAAGAGAGAGAGCCTGATTGTCTACAGCTGACCTCGTGGAGAGACCAGAGCAGCTGAGCCCAGAAAGAAACAAGCCCCAGGAAAGAGTCAAAACTTATCCCAGACTACAGCTGATATTGGAAGAAGTGGGACCACGGAGCCTTAAGAGGAAGAGGAAGGCTGGATCCTTGCAGATGGCAGCTATCTTGCTCCAACACGTGGCAACAGACTTTGGTGAGAGAAGTAACTTATGCTTTATGGCCTTGTGACTGTACGCTTCTACTCCAAATAAATATCCTTTATAAAAGTCAAAAGATTTCTGGTATTTTGCGTCAGCACTCCTTTGGCTGACTACTATAGATGCATAAGGCCATTATATATTAATCAAAGGGACAATCCACCAGGAAGAAGTAAAAGTCATAAATATCAATGCACCTAACCACGGTGCCCCAAAATATGTGAGGCAAACTCGTACAAACCTGAAAGGAGAAATAGACATCTCTATAATAATAGTTGGAGACTTCAGCACATCACTCACATCATTAGACAGAACAACTAGACAGAAGATGAACAAGGAAACAGAGAACCTGAAAATCTGATTTTGTTTATTATTATTATTACTGGAATAATGAAAATGGTCTAATAATGATCCAAATGATGGGTGCACAACTATATGATTATACCAAATACCACTGATTGTACACTTTGGATGGATTGTATGTTTTATTAATATGTATCAATAAAATTGATTTTTTTAAAACTTATTTTAGGTTGTATATATGTTAGTAGAATAAAAATTTTCTAAAAACCCATGCAATTGCACAACACAGTGAACCCTAAGTTAAACCATGAACTATAGGTAATAGTATAATTAGAAAAATGTGCTTTCATAAATTGTAACAAATGTACCACACCAATGTAAGGTGTTAATAAGAGTGGTAAATGGAAGCCCTATATTTGATGTATGATTTTTCTGTAAACCCACAAGTTCTCTAATAAAAAAAGAAAAACAAAACTATTCATCAGGAACAATATTCATCCAATAGGTTGTTTAAAAAATGTACAACTGAGAATACTTTAATTAATTAATATAGAGCTCAGCAAACTTTTTTGAGAACTGATGGGAGACTCATTGTGTGTTTTAAAAGTACAATTTGACTCTCTAAGGAGAATTTAATGTATTATATAACAAAAACTCTGTGGTTTAAGGCAGAGTCCAAGTGGTATAAAATATCATTTGTGTTAATTTACTTTAAAAGAGATCTCTGATCAAAGAATTTATGTGTTATTGTCAGGTACATCATATAAGTACAGGAGAGAAATTAATGCAAAGGGGAATTTTAATATAAAAATGTAGTGAATCCCTGTCAAACTATATTCCAATTTCCATGTTTTTATTAAGTGAAGAAAATAGCATGCATCATTACCACTTGTTTAGGATCATGAAACTTTAACTCTCAAACAAAATACTTTTCAAAAAAGACAGGAAAATGTTAAACATGATACTATCTTGTTAGAATAGAGTAGTGAAATTCAGGGGAGTCTAGAATGATCATTCAAGAAATAAAGAAGCTTAATTTTAACAGGTATAACAGGTATAAGATGAAGAATGCCATTACAAGTACACAATATGTAGAAAACAAAAAGATGAAAGTAAGTCATAAGCTTAATCAGGCCAGTAGTATTTTCAATATTGAGCAATATAGGACTGACATTAAGCAGAATTTGAAGTCAGCATAGTTACTTTTGTACATTATAATGTACCTTGATGACCTAGTCTCTTAGCATAAAGAAAATAAATATTAAATTATTTTCACTAAACCATTAGTATTACTTCACATACACTATCTTATCCCATATACTAAATTTGAAATTGCTTAATAGTAATGACATTATTCTTCTTACCATGAGACATTGAAACACTAAACAGGTGCTCAGTAGCTTTTTACCCTGAGTGTTTAGAGAGTTTGGGAAAGCTGCTTCCAATTTGAATGTACACAATTCCCACTATAACAATAAGAAAAAGGAATAATCTACAAAATCATAAGCTATTGGAGCTAATTAGTGGGCTAAGGTTCAAAGCAACTAGGATCACTGAATTCCAAAGAATGACAAGCCCCTCCAAGGAGAAGTAGGACACACAAAATTTGCCTTTGGCAAAACACAGGAGAAATAGGTGGCAGTCATCAAAACAGTTAAAAAGAAAACAACTGAAACTGTAACAAATACTTAAAGGCCAAATATAGGCCAGTATGACAGTTTTGAAACCTTGGAAATTCCATAGAAATAAACATTTACAAGCATACACTAATGCTTGTCCATGTGCCCTAATCAGGTGCTCATAATAATTGGACACAGGGCAGGAGACTTGAGAGAAACTTTTTGGTGGTACAGGCATGTGGGAGGTGATTGCTGCTGAAGACAGATGCAATGCTGAGTCGTGTTCTGAATGCTTTCTTTCATGTGAAAACAAAAGATGTCTTTGGGAGAGAGGACGGAAACCTGTATCCCCTTACCCTTGATCTGATATCAGGTAAAGTTTGGCTTTCTGTTGGGGTGGGAATTGAAGGAAAAGACATCTGCCACTAGGGATGGGAATAGAAAACTTACTTGAGCCCATGGCCTTTCACTAATAAAAAATAAGAGCTCTGCTACCCTTGGGGAAGGAAAAGACCCTGGGGAGTATAATAACTTCTGACACTAACTACAATACAATTCTGACTCAAACTACCCAAAGTTAGGCTAGTCGACACAGATGAAAGGCACAATCATCTACAAGATTGCCCTTCAGACACCAGATACAAGTTTAGGGGTTCTGGGGCCACTTGCACTTCTGATCTACTGGGTTACCATGCTGCCCCACAGGTTTGATAATTTACTAGAATATCTCACAGAACTCAGGAAAGCACTATAGATATCACTGTAGTTTCATTATAGCAAAAAAGGATACAAATGCAGAAGAAGACTAAAAAAGAGACACAAAGGGCCTAATCTGGGAGGTTTCCACATGAAGCTTCTGTATCCTCTCCCTGTGGTGTCAAAATATGTTACCCTCCTAGCACATAGTTGTATATTATCAACCAGAAAGCTCGTGTGAGCTTCAGTGTCCAGAGTTTTTACGAGCATCTTGTAAAGTAGGCATGGCTATTGGAATCAATACCCACATGTCTGAACTCAATCTCTAATTTCTCCCCCTCCTTGGAGGTTGGGCTGATAAGATGTGGTTCTTTAAAGCCCCAACCCCCTAATCACATGGTTGGTCTTTCTGGTGTGGCTAGCCCCCAGAGGAAGACTACCTGGCTCTCTGGCCGTACCCTGAGTCATCTCTTTAACATAAGCTATCAGGTGTGGTCCCAAGGGCCCATAATGAATTACAAAGACCCTTCTATCACAGGAAATTCTCACAGGAGCTGGGACTTCTTTTTAGAAGCCAAATTCCTTACTATACCAGGAGAAACTCTCTGGCTCAGGCATGCAGTCCTGCTGAAAGCTGAGTGTGGGGCAGAAACACCAATAAAAATCCTCTAGTACTCCTAGCCCCACCCTAAGCATAAGGAAGAAGCAATCCATCACTGCAGGAATTTAGAGGTTAGGGTGAACTAAAGGTAATTAAGTAAAAACCAAATCCAAACTGAGTTCAAGTGCTGCTTACATTGACTTAATATCCACACTAATGAATTGACAGAAGTGTGCCCATTTTCTGTTGTAAATTTACCTCAATCTCTATACCTCTTTCACACACAATGTCTGATAGGCAAACAAATATTGTGCGATACACTCACAAAAAAAGGAACAAAAAATGACCCATTATCAAGAGAGTTTTGAAAACCATCAGTAGAACCATATGAAGATGTAACACAGATTGTGGAACTATAGATAAAAAACTTTGAAATAACTATATTAAATATGCTAAAGAGTGTAGTGGAAAAGATGAACTCATGCATGAACATATGAGAAATTGCAGCAGAGATAAGGAGATATAAAAAGAATCAAATGAGAATACTAGAAATGAAAAACATGATGTCAGATAGGCAGAATACATTTGATGGGCTTATCCACAGTCTGACTCCAGCAAAAGAAAGAATTGGTGAATGTTAAGTTAGATTGATAGAAACTATCCAAACTGAAACAAAAAGAGAAAAAAAATATGATGAAAACAACAACAACAGCAACAACAAAAATAACAGGGCATCCAAGAACGATGAGATAATAACAAATCACTCAGCATACAGATGATTGAGAATTTCATAAGGAGAAATATTCAAAGAGATAATGGCCAATAATTTTCAAATCCAATGAAAGAGAACAAACAGCAGGTCAAAGAAATCAGGGAATATCAAACAGGATAAATTCAAAGAAAATCTTACCTAGTCACATCATAGCTAACTTCTGAAAACTAAATATGAAGAGAAATGGCCAATTTAGTAGCAATAAACATAATCTAGTGTGCAAATTGTGGCTGAAATGCCCTTTCCCATTACAAGAAACCAGAGCTTCTTGGAGAATTGGCTGATTCCAGGTATGGGGCAGGAAATATACAACATGAGCCTGGGACATCTTGATGTACATATAACTGAGACAGGTTAGTTTAGGAAAAGGGAAGACGAGTCTAAGACCTGGCAGAACAACATGGCTGCAAAACATGTGGCCATGGAACCCCATCTGGAAATTCCCTGAGGGAAAGACCGCCACCAAGAAGGCTACCAGAAGAACCCTGCAAGAACCCAGACATGTGAACCCCATTTGGAATGAGATCTTGTTTGGGGTCAAGGGAAACCCCCAGATACCCTCAAGGGGACTTATCATTGGGCCCCTTGGGGAACTGATGGGTGGGGTAATTAATCAGAACAGCAAACAGCTGGGGCCTCTTGCCTGAACATTAGCAAGGGGAGGAATAATTAATACCTTAATAAAGGTAACTCCACAAGCCAAATCACTCTCTCTGCCTGGAGGAACCCGCACCTACATCTGGGGATGTGTAATCTGTTCTTTTCTCCCGTTTCTGTTCTTTTCTCCCATTTTCTCAATAAACTACTGAGCTAACTAAACTGGCATGTTCTTAAATTCTTTTTTGTAACATAGCCAAGAACATAGAGCAATCCATCGTCTCCCAACTTCCCCCAACTTCAGTAACAAAGACAGCTATTTAGGGGACTCAGGAAACAACCTGAAGAGGCTCCCATTGTCCAAAGACTGAACAATATGAATTTTGGTAATAAGAGTTACAGTGGATTGAAATTCACAAAATATGATTAAGTTCATGAGTCCATAATGCTATTTTATCTACCTATCCTATTCTATCTATCTATCTATCTATCTATCTATCTATCTATCTATCTGTCATCTATTTATCTATTTACTTTCTGAGAAAGACAATTTTTGGAATTAAAAAAGGAAAGAAAAAAATCAAGGGTATAAAAGAGAAAACCTTTACTTTATTCTCTTTCCAGTATGGACTGTATTACTAAGCAACCAAACAGGAGGTGGGGGAGAATATCTCCTTATAAAATTATCCCAGCTCATCAATGAAAAGTCAAAGATAAAAATAGAATATCTGCAGTTTTCAATTCCCAGTGAAACAATGGATCTAGGCATTGAGCATTAATAGCAGCTAACATCACAAAAAAGATTGAAGACCAGATTTCATCAGATGTACTTCCTGATTAAAGAACACACCAACACATATGGTCTTGCTAAAGGGAGTGAACTGAATCTGATCAAGTCTCTGGATACAGGTGTTAATTTGAAGGAAATTCACCAGTCAAAGAAATGTATTAAATTACATCATGAGCATACAATCAGCAAAATCTAAACTGTGGGAAACTCTACAGGCCAATGTTCCAAGTTATTTAAGAGATAAATTATAAGGAAAAGAAAGGGATGGAGGAATAGTCTGTAGATTAAAAGAGACTGAAAAGGCATATCATTTAGAAAAATAAATAAAATGGGTAAGACTAGATTATAGTGTCTAGTGACACACACTTTCATAATAAAAAACATTAAAATGACAACAAAGTGTTCACTATTAAAAGTCAGGGTAGTAGTTAACTTTGGAGATAGGGAGGAGGCTATGATTGGGATGGGATGCAAAGAAAGAGTATTAGGGTGTCTGGAAAATTCTATTTCTTGTCCTGGGTTGTGATTACAAGGTTATTTGCCTTATAATAATTCACTTATTTTGTTTTGGGTTTTCATACCTATGTATTATTACTTTTACAGTAATAAAGTTGAAAACTAGTATGGCAGGGAAGAGCACTGCTTAACAACAACAACAACAAAATGATTGCTAATAGTGAAAATTTGCAATTAAGGAATTTTTTTGTGGCAAGGAGGGTACTTTCATTTTGTCAGTAAACTATAAGAATCTTTTCATTCACTCAACAAAAATATTTATTGTGTGCCCACTAAGCAGAAGTAGGGCATACCAGTTGCTTCAGCTCTTGTAGAACTTATAGTCAGAAGATATAGCAGTTATTTTTATCAGTTGGGGTATAGCCAGGTAAAGAGAAATCACACTAGATCTTTCAATACATGGTGTTTAATTCAGGGAATTGATTGTACAGGTTATAGAAGACTTGAGAAGCCAAAGACGCAACCTAGAGGTTAGCAACATTAAAAAGCAGCTATCGGGAGTGGCTGTAGCTCAAATGGTTGAGTGCCTGCTTCCCATGTACAAGGTCCTGGTTTGATCCCCAGTACCTCCTGAAAAAAAAAAAAAAGCTGCTATCCTCCATTGGGCTAGAGAGACAATGGGTGAACATGAATCCAGAACCCAGTAGATAGGACCAAGGAGAGAGGGAAATTCTAATGGGAGCTGGAGAAAAGGAGGAGACCCAGCTACTAGTAGATCTTCTCCATGAATTAGAGAGGGGGGGGTGGATAACCTGGTACTTTCCTCTTCCCATCCTCCAGTCTTCCTCCAGAAACTCTCATTGATCAAGCCTATCCAGAAACAAGTAGTTAAGGGAGCCTGGGAAATGTAATTCTGTGTGATACAGAGCAGAGCAAGGGAGGATAGAAAATGCATCTGAGCAAAAGACAAATGACAGATCAGTGTATCAATAAATAACATGATGTGGTTTGAAATGCCAAGCTTGGATGCTTTATTAGAAATACAAGGGCAACAATTAGATTTAGTTGGATCCCTGTTAGGGTATCTTACAGGCTCCATGTTTTAAAAAGGGATGGAGAAATAAGAAAACATTTGAAAAAAATCAGTTAAAGTGATTAAAAAGCTGAAAATTAAATCTGTGTGTTAAAAAGAGGGACTTGTTTTGAATGTGGAAGGGAAGAAAAGGTAAGCTGAGGACAGAATTATAGGATTTGCTTAAACAGCAGAAAGTGTTAAGGTTAAATATACAGAATAATTTTCTCTCAGTTGAACTAAACATGTTGCTACAGAAGTGATAACTTGAAAATTTTTGAGGTACTAAAGTATGCCATAGTTTTAGTGGTGTGTAGATCTGCCTTATAAATTCTCAGTTGTCAAGAAGAGGCAAACTAAAAGAAAAGTCCTCACTTAAAACTCAAAATTTTTCTAAAGAAGCAGTTCAGCATGGTGGAAAGACCATGTCAATGTGGTTTTTGGCATCAGACATGTGACTTTGAGTCCTGGCTCTTTAACGCATTGGCCATGTGACCTTGAAAAAGTCACTTACTTATTAAGACCCTCATTTTTCTTATCAATAAACAGAGACATAATCCAAACTTCATAAGTTTGTAGTGAATAATAAATATATAAAACATATAGTAGCTGTTTAAATTAGTAGTATCTATTTACAATTATTATTTTTATTAGCACTAATATCAAAGTTGTCATCTAAAGGAACAGTAACATCTAAAATCCTCTCCAAGGTTTTCATGATTGCAAATTCTCATCTGCTTATATTTTCAATAGAAAATGCTTAGAAGTATCAAAGCAGTTCACACAAAGATCAGAAAAAGAATATACACTGGACTTTAGTGGAAAACTTATTCTTCCTTATTACTTAGAGTCCTTTCTTTGGGCACACCAGGCCAGCTAATCTCTTAAGAGATTTTTCTTTCAACAGGAGAAATGAGCCAATGCCAAGATGGTCCTGATATCTGCAAAACAGTCACATGTTTTCAGCCTAAGATTCATGGCAAATTCAAAACTTTCATCATAAATGTATTCTTTAGATGGCCAATGGAAAATGAGTCAACATGAATTTTAAATCCATTTCCTCCCATCTAAGTTCTTCCTTTTCCCTGAGTTTCTCAAATCTATCAAATGGATGGGCTTATATTGCTTTGATAGGTCTCCTTGTAGTTGATAAATGAAGACTGATTTATAATGAGTAAATAGTTAATAAGTCTCAGAAACAGAATTGTGGGCAATACTAATTTAAATATATGTTTTCACGACTAGAATTCATTCTCTCTTTGGTATCACAAAGCCCTGCACAATAGCATATAGGTTTTTCTTTGAAATTGATATTAAAATATATAACTATGTACTAAAAACGTGGATTTAGAAATCAACTTATAATGAAGAAATAGTTTGGCTTTTTGTCATGTGCTCCATCTTAAGTCATTGGTAAACAGTTTGCCAGATTAGTGACCCAACCTTTGTTCTCTCCACTGATTGAAGAGGCTAATGGACTAACAGCATTTTTATTTTGGCTCCTTGTTGATCACGACTCTAACAAGTGAACAGAAGGGCTTATTTGTTAGAAATTCTGGTGAACAGCTTGTTGCAAGTTTAATCAAAACAAGTTTCTATTCAGACCTAGTTTGTCACTCTTGGTATATGAGGTGACAAAAGACAGTGTCCTTTATGAAGTTTTGGAGGTAAGTCTTGACCAAAGGGAGGTGTGTTTGTTCTTAAGGCCTTTTTGAAGATTCTGCATATTTTTTGATGTCTTCTACAGAACTGATGAATTTTTGTGATCTTCAAACTATCCCTTGAAAACTTGTCAAAATCTAGCAGGAAAATTTTATGACTTGCTCTTTATTTTAAGTGATTATTTAAAGGATATTTGCATCATAATCTTGTTTTTAATGAGTCAGTGTTTGGAGAGAGAATCAGATTAGAACATATTCATTCTAAGTAGTAAGTATCATTATCATTATAACAAATCCCCAATAATAAAACAAAGGGAAACTGAATGTGAATATAAAGGTTCAAAAGAATTTAATAACTAGTGTTTTAGTTTCTAAAGGCTGCCAATATAGCAGAAATGTGTTGGTTTTTATAATGAGAATTTTTTAGGTTAAAATCTTACAGTTCTGAGGCTGTGAAAATGTCCAAATCAAGGCATCACCAGAAGATGCTGTTTCACTGAAGGTCAGCTGCTGGTGATCCTGGACTCCTGCCATGTGGCAAGAAGCTAGGCACTTCTGCCGGGTCTGCTGGGTCTCTGCCTCCTCCTCCAGGCTTACGTCTTCCCCCAGCTCAGCTGTGGGAGATCAGGCATATGGCTCATCTCTCCCCTCTCCTCCAGGCCTCGTCTCTTCCAGCCTCTCAGGGTTTCTCTATCTCTGCTGCTTTTTCTCTGTCTGTGTGTCTGCTTTCAGTCCTCCATTTATAATGGACTCCAGCAAGAGGACCACGACCCACCCTTGGTCATGCTTCACTGAAGCAATGCAATTAAAGACCCCCCCCACACCTGAATCTAATGCAATCAAAAGTTCCCACACCCACAGGAACAAGATCTTTTCTGAGGTCCACAGAAAGCTTCAAACTGTCACAACTAGCTTTTAATTACTTACAGTTCCAGATAATTGAAAACTAGCAGAAGTTCCAGAGCACAAAGACAGTTCTGGTCAAAAAAGTATGTCAGGAAAAGTTAAAAAAATTGAGGGAAGTTATTCTAGAAAAAGAAGGTTAATGTGATTTAACCATTCACAGTTTTGAAGGTCACTATTACTCTACAGCAGTGGTTATTTGGTTCTCAACATAGAGTGATTATGTCCCCTTCTCCCCAACTCCGAGGACATTTGGAAATATCTGGAGACATTTTTGGTTGTGGCACCTGGGGCAGAATTGCTCCTGGCATCTAATGGGTAGAGGCCAGGGATGCTGATAAACATCTTACAATGCACAGGACCACCCACCCCCCAAACCAAGAGAGAATTATCTGGCCCCAAATGTCAATAATGCCAAGGTTGAACAATCCTGATCTACTTGTCTTTAAAGCATAAGTGTGTGAGATTTGACTTATAAGAATAGATGATTTCCTACCAATTAAGAGTTATTTAACTTGAAAAGAGTTATCAGGAGTGATAGCTAATTTTATGTGTCAACTTGTCTAAGCCATGAGCCCAATTGTTTGGCCAAACATGTCTAGATGTTGCTCTGAATATATTTTGTAGCTGTTATAGAATTTCCTTAAATGAGATTATTCTTGATGATGTGGCTGAGCCTCATCCAATAAGATGGAGGCCTTAAGAGAAAAAATAACATTTCTTGGAGAAGAAGAAAATGCTGCCTCAAGACTGCAACAGCTCCTCTTTACATTTCCAGCCTGCTGGCCTCCCCTATGGATTTAGGACTCACTGCAATATCAAATCCTTTCTGAGTTTCCAGCCTGTCCACTTGCTCTATAAATTTCCTACTTGTCAGACCCTGACAAATTCCTTAAAAATCTCTCTCTCTCTCTCTCTCTCTCTCTTTCTCTCTTTCTCTCTCTGTGTGTGTGTGTGTATTTCTCTGGAGAATCATGACTGGTACATCAGGAAAATTTGCTTAAGCATTTTTGAAAAAAAAAAATTAAAGAGTTCTATCTTTAGGTTGTTCTAAAAATTATATTTCCAAAGGTAGGGAAAATGAAGTATATTGTCCCATGATTCTATATTATAAATGGAATTCCTGTTTGATAATATTTTATTTGTCAAGCACCAAACATTTCAGATGCATTATGTCTAATATTCATAATAAAGAAGGTATTATAATGCCTATTTACAGATGGAGAAAGTGAAGGTGAGAGGTGTGGTGGTTTGAGCCTTTTGCAGACCCCACAAAATCCTGTTCTTAAGACTAATCTAAAAACAAAACAAAACAAATGAACAAACAAAATTAAAAAATTAAATAAACAACAAAAAAAAATTAAAAGCTAAAGACAAAAGAAAAAAGAACCCAAAAAATCAAATAAAGCTAATCCATTCCTGTGCATGTAAACTACCGTAGGTGGGATCTTTTGATTAAATTATATTAGTTAAGGGCCTTTGGTTAGATTGTGTGACCCAGGGTGTGTCTTAATCCTTTTACTGGAGTCCTTTATAAATGGAGGAATAAAAAGCTGCAGATACAGACAAAAGCTGTGGAGACAGACAGGAACCCAGAAGCTGAGAGAAAAGCCACTTTAGCCAGAAGCTGAAAGTAATGAGGCTCAGAGGAGAGAGGAGAGATGAGTGGATGTTGCCATATGCCTGATCACCTACAGCTGCAGCTCGGGAACAATACATCTCTGATGATGCCTTAATTTGGACACTTTCATGGCCTTAGAACTGTAAGCACATAAGTTAATAAATTTCCATTGTAAAAGCCAACTTATTTCTGGTACTGCTTCAGTAGCATTTAGCAATCTAAAACAAAAGGTTATGATACAATCTCAAAGTTACCTGAGCAATTAGTGCCATTGGCAATTTAAATATAAGTGTTTAACTCCTAACATGTACTCTTCCCACTGCATTTTTCTATCAAGTACTTTGCATACACAAAATAAATGATTCTAAGGATCTAATAATAAAAGATAGCTATGTGTTTAAAAAATTTTATGTGTATTATGGTATATTTTATGTGTATTATATGGTGTATTATTTGAGGTAGAAGCTTACAGTTATAAGGTTCTAAAGAGTCCAGCTCAGGGTACTATAAGATGTACTTTCTCACCAAATGTCTGTTGCTACATGTTGAAGCAAGATGGCTGCCTATATCTGTGAGGGTTCAGCCTTCTTCTTTCCTCTTAAGGCTCCATGGGCCCAGCTTCTTCCAATCTCAGGTTTAGGCTGGAGGGCTCATTTCTTTCTGGGCTCAGCTGCCCTGTTCTCTTCACAAGGTCAGTTGTAAACTATCAGGCAAATGGCACATTTCTCTTCCCAGGGTCACAGGATCAAAGCTGACAAGTTCTCTTCTCTTCCATGTCTATGGCACTCTCTCTATTCCTCTGTGTATCTTCTCTGCTTCTGTCTCCTTGATTGAGCATCCATTTATGTAGCCCATCAAGGGGCAGGGACTCAACTCTGAGTCACCCCAATGGCTTGGTCAACTCAAAGCCCTGATCTTGATTTAATCAAGTAAACGTAAAGCCTTTGAATCAAAGGGTATCATGCCTAGAGGAACAGACCAGTTTACAAACATAATCAGCATCTCTTTTTGGAATTCATAAATAATATCAAACTGCCACATATGGGTTGAATTGTGTCCCTCAAAAAAGATATGTTCAAATCTTAATGCCTGGCTCTGTGACTGTTCTTATAGTTAAGATGAGGCCACACTGGATTAGCGGGCTTTAATCCAGTATGACCAAGTATCCTTATAAAGAAAGGAAATTTGGGTGCAGAAAGAGAGACAGAGATGGCCATGTGACAGAGGCAGAGGATGAGTTATATTGCCACAAGTCAAGGAACACCATGAATTGCCAGACACCCACCAGAACCCAGGGGAAAATCATGGAATGGCATCTCACCTTCAAAAGGAAGTTTGGTCTTGTAGACACTTTGATTTTGGGTTTCCAGATCCCAGAACTATTAGACAATACATTTCGTTATTTAAGGCAACTAGTCTATGGGACTTTGTTACAGAAGTCCTGGCAAACCAAGATGATATACCTGTGCAAAGAAGGGACATGGAATATATATGATAAATTCTTACGCCTGGATTTCAAGTTGATATTTAAAAATCAGTGAAACTTTGGAGGATGCAAGAGAACATCTCATTCTGAAAACTGGGGGGAAAGAATACATGTATATCTTGATTTTGTTGTATGAACTCTATCTTAGTGTAACCAAATAGTTAATGAAAGGAAGTTTTTTTCAAGGAAGAATTCCAGCTAATGAGTGTGGAAAAAGGATCAAATCAAAATATCATTTTGTTATCCCTAATAAAATAATGTATCTAAGCAATGATCATTAATATCTTTAAAAACTAGTAGTTAAAATAATGATGGGGAATTTTTGAATGGAAGGATCAGGCCAACACAGTGATTAATCTTAGAAACCAAAACAATATATGCAATAGGAAGTACATAATACCACCTGTGTAGCTTTACAAAAATATTGAACATGATTTTCATCAAGCCTCAAATCTAACTTCCAGGACACAAGAATGAGATGGGATAGAGGGACCTACTAGATGACACCAAGGGGATGCCATCAGCAAAAGCCAGGGTATGGAAAATTCTACAGGAAAAAAAAAGTCCCTGTTTCTTAAGCAAATACACTGGGGAGAAAAAAGAAATAAGGGAGAGGGAAATACATTGATCCTAAAAGACTTAAATGCTATTAACTAGATTTAATCTGTGACCTCAAATTGGATCTTAATTTGAAAAAAAAAATCAACTATGTGAAATTAGGGGAAATTTGGATAGTAACTGGATATTTGACAATGTTGAGAGCTTTTTTTTGTGGTAATAGCACTGTGATTAGTTGCCAAAAAACAAAAATAAAGACAAAAACAAAAAAACCCTATCTTTCAAGGGTATATGCTGAAGTATTTATCAATCAAATGAAATTATGATTGGAATTTGCTTATACTAATCCAGACAGGTTGGAGGGAAGAAGAGGGTAGAGATAAGACACAATTGAGCATGTGTTGATAAGTTTTGAACTTGGATGGTGATATATGGGGCTTCATTATGCTACTCTCTCTTAAAAGGAATATATTTATAATTTTGCATTAATAAAATATTAAAAAAGAAAACTATACCATGAAAGAGATATGACAAACCCACTAAGAGTAACAGTAGCACTCTGTGGCAGTTACTGTCATGGGGTGGGGATAGGGAGTATCTTTGAGAGGCGTAGATTCAAAATATGATAGGAAGAGGGAGGAGGTTATGGGTGGTTTGAAAAAAAGCCTTGAGGTGTTCCCTGTTCAAAGTTCTTCTTGTCATATGTATAAGTCTTCAAGTTCTTTTATGTGGATTAATTTTAAATAGCTTGAATGACATTTTATAATTTCTACCTCTCATTTGCTTTCAGATTTCTTCTAGACTTAAATCTGTGTTTCACTCTTCTTGCAGTAACACCTGGTTTTACAGAGCAAATATTTCTTGCAATCTATTTGTATTTCACCAAAATGCTTTTGGATTCTGATTTTGGTTTAGAAAACTCCATCTTGTTTTCCTGCATTTTCATGAACAGGGTCAGATTTTTGCCCCCTCTTAATTAGGTATAGATTCCAGGGTAAAGATGGAAAGGAAAATGCCTCTTTTCTCACCAGTCAAAATTTATTTGTGGGCTTTGGCTACACTCAGTGTTGAACTTGTCTTGGAGGAAAATGTCAAACAAGGGAAGAAGACTAGAAAAATTGTTTGCACACAATGCTTTTGGGAAGTCCAATAATGCTTAAGAGCCTTATTAATTTATTTAATGATAAAAGTACTTTACTATCAGTTACTAAATTTTAGAATAAGAAGGTGTCTTAAAGTTCCTTCAGTCTAAAATCTTCATTTTTTCTTTTGATATGGCAACAAACTGAGAGAGGTTAAGGAGCTTATTCATGGATATCACATGCAACTAATGGCTAAGCTGAAATGAAAATTAATTAGTGATTCCCATTCCAGTACTTAAAAAGCATATAAAATGTTTTTAAAACATCTATTTATTAATTTCAACTGGATAGATTTAACAAAACACAAATTAAGGGGAAAAAAATACCCCTGGTTGAATAATGATAAAATTTTAGATAACTGAGTTCTGAATTAGGCATTTTACTTAAATTGAATAAAATGCAAACTACACAAAGACCTAAAGTTTCCTTTCCATTTATTATTTCTTACATCCACAGGGATTTTATTTAAAAAATTAAAAAAAAATAAAACATATATCTTATCATTTTGGTTCCATTTTCAGTGTTGCCCTATTTCTACTTGAATTTATCATGCTTCTAAGTTGCCATATCCCCTCACTGTGGCCATTCAAAGAGGCTGGTTATTTTTCATTTCTCTCCTGTTTTCTTAACTTCAATTACTTTACAATTTGATTTTTCTGATAGAATTTCTTGCAGGTGACTAACTCAAGTGATAAAGTAATTTCCATTAAGATGTAATGGAGGATACCATCAAACAATTTGTTTTGGTATATTATAATTTTGAAATACCTGAAAGAGTAAGATTTAAGAGTTGCTTCACTGATAATTTTTTATTATATATTCAATTTTCATAGAAGATTGCTGGGATGAATTTTATGATAATGGGACAGAGTGTTTTGATAAACGTCTTTTGTTCTAGGTTCCATAACTTCTTGCTATTTTAGAAAACGAGTTCATACATAACTCCCAATAGGGAATTCTGGAATTAGGGTAGGTCTCAAAAGAAAACACTATTTCTGTTTTAAACCTAAAGCTAGCTTTAAGTTAATTTCTAAAGGATAGCTGTAAGTGGGACCTAATGCTACATTTAAGTTAGTTTGATTTTGCCAATTAGCAAAATTCAAGATTTTACTTACACTAAAAAAATGTCAGCTGTTTTGGAGATTTTAGAAGAAATAGGACACAAAATTCAATTTATGAGAAAAGAATGAAACTTCACACATAAATATGGTTGAAAAAATATTTTAAAACAAGATATAATTAAGTACAAATTAATATTATATAGATGGGTTGGGAAGCAACTGGGAAAGTATACCACCTGGAGTTGAGGAGAACTGGGTTTGAATCTTGGCCTGAGTTCTACTTTCTATAAGTCAACGACTTGGATTATTCAGTTTCCTTATCTATAAAACGGAAATAGTCAGAGGTGTGCATGAGCCAACTGGTAATGACTAGTGAGAACCAACTGTTACATTTTCAGAAATTTAACAATCCAAATTAAGCACAGTCGTAAGAGTTCAACTATATAAACATCCAGTTGTGTAAATTATATTAAAAACAAAGGTAACATAAACTAAAAACTCAACCCTTCCTAATTATATTACTACATTTTACTAGTATCTGTGTTTTTGAGTTCATTTATGTCAATTGCATCTATAGTGTGGAAATAATATATACTATACTGCATGCAAATTGGCAAACACTATATATCAGGGCTTAATTTATTGTTTTGTTGGTTGTTTAGACTTAAGAAAATGGTGGCAATAAGAGATGGTTAATAGTGCTGATTAAATTTAGAAGTGTATTGTGTCTGTAACTGTTATATAGTGAAGAGCACAAAATTGAGGAAGTCTTTTTCAGTATTAAAAATGATTATTCAATTCCCCCAAATCACCACTCATTCCTTGATGAATGAGTGAAGTCCGATATATGTTTTCTTTTTTTTTTTGCTTTAATCTTGCTCATTAACCTAAAAAAATATTGACTTACATTCATGTCAGAACTATACTTGTTTGTCAGCTGCAATCATAGATTGGCTACAAGAGATTGGCAGAAATCAATAAAGCTTTTCTGTGAGAATTAGTTCACTATATGGAATTTACAATAAAGAATATTATATATTTTATTATCATTTATAATTTGTGTGCCATGCCTCCTTCACATTAGTAAAATTTATGTGCATACATACACATACACACATATACATACAGTATGTAATTTTTGGAAAGCCGGTTGTTAAATATTTACCTGTCCACAATGAGAAATAATAAAATACAACCCATAGGTTGTTGTAAGAATTAAACATGTTTAAACATGATAAAATACCTACAACATCATGCATAATGTCTACTCCATTGATGGTAGTTGTTGACATTATTTTTAAGGATGCCTATGGAATGAAGATGAAATTGAGCAGTGGGCTTGGATTAATCAGGAAAAGTTTTTAGAGTTTTGCTGGTGGAATTTTGTGGTGGATTTTGAAGAAGCCGGGTTATGAATTGAGAGTATGAGACTGACAGCTAAAATAAAGGGAATTCACTGATTTCACTTTGGTCTTTCTCTCTGTTTAGTTATCTTTCTCTACATCTTTCATTTAAATAGGCTGGTTTCCTTCACTAGAATCACTAGAGAGTTTTAAAATCATACAGATTCTTGGACTCCAGAGCCAGTCTACTGAATCAGAAGCTGAAGGGATTTGAAACGCATCCCTGGTAACCCTGGTGTAGCCAGCCCACGTATGCCGGCCAACTGGTGTTTGGAATCCACTAGAGAGTAAAGAATGGGGGACCTTGAATTCTTGATTTAAATTCTTCTCCTTCTTTTTCAATCTCTTGGGCTTGGGCAAGTTTCTTGCCCTTTCTGCACTTTAGTTATCTCACTTCTAAAGTGGAGCAATGATAAAAAGCAATTGATGTGAGCGGATATGGCTCAAGCAGTTGAGCACCTGCTTCCCATATGGGAGGTCCTAGGTTTGGTTCTCCGTGCTCCCAAAATAAACAAACAACAAGCAAAACAAATGAAAACACCAACTCAGGGAGCCAGTGTGGCTCAGTGGTTGAGTGCTGGCTTCTTACATACGAGGTCC
>JAQZBX010042391.1:0-22029 GCA_029593785.1 Cabassous unicinctus | reverse complement strand
GACAGAATCTTCCACCTCTGCATTTTCAGAGGGCTTACTAGATTCTCTTTCAAGTGGCTTAAGAGCCAGAGTAATAAGATGTTTAGCTGTCTCAGAAATGTGAGGAATATTCAAATAAGCTCCCCATTGGTATAATAAGTCTTTTCCTCATAAGTTTCCCAACTTATTAATGAGACTGCCATTCTTAAGATATCTAGAATGGCATACATTGGCCCAGAGTAACCCTGTCTGGCATATTGGACACACATGAGTTGGTATTGATCTATTATTGCCTCTAGATGGAGCTCTCACACCAGCTTTGGCTTGGCAATCCTTTTTCATATGACCTGGTTTCCCACATTTAAAGCAATTTAAATTATTAATCATAAGACTATGTCCCTTTATAGCGGCTGCAAGAAGGGTCATGTTATATGTATTAGACCCAATGTCTTGGCATGCCCTTATATAATCCTGTAAAGTACCTCCATTTGCCTTTATCGGATGTAAAGCCTTTTTACACTCACTGTTAAAAAGCCAACAATCAGAATAAGAATTTCTTTAAGATCAGGCTGAGTTACTGTCTTGTTGACTACATCTACAGCCTAGCTACAAATTCAACATAGGGTTCAGTATTTCCTTGAACAATTTTTGAAAATGATTGTACAGCCTGTCCAGGGGTGGAGATTCATCACAAGGTGGCTAGGCAGCACAATTGAACTTGTACAATGGTAATATCATCATATTGAGCTTCGCAAGGAACCCCAGCCCAGTCACCTATTCCTAATATTTGTTCAGTGGTAATAGGCACTGGTGGATTTTGCTGTTGATTTCGTCATGCTACTATATTAGCTTCATCAGCCTACCAAGTTTTAAATTGTAAAAATTCTGCTGAATTAAGAACAGCTCGAGCTAACAAATCCCAGTCCCAGGGTATTAATCTATCTGCTTGTGCCAGTCCTTGCACCAATCCTTGAGTATAAGGAGAATTTACACCATATTGAGTGCATGCTTGTCTTAATTCTTTGGTAGTTTTAAAAGGAATAGGAGCATGCTCATACTGTACACCCCCTTGGGGATTGTCAGCATCTACTGGAATTTGAATTACTGTTACTGGAAAAGTAGAAAAGAGTCGCATAGCCTCTGAATCTCCTCTACTTCCCTGTGCTATACTTTTCATAATTGAAGAGGATGGTGCTGGCACAAAAACAGAAACTTTTGGAGGGTCATTAAATGTTGTAAAAAAAAATGAATCAGTAAATACCTTAGGAGGCACAGACACTGGTTCAAAAGACAATAAATCGTCTTTTGGAGTGGACGGCATAGCGACCGCTGGAAAAGTTCCATAAACTTCCTTTTTCTTTCCTTCCCTTTTATTAGACATGAGTTTGTCTGTTTTTGCTTGTTCATTAATTTTTTCATATATATTTTCATTAAAATCATTAGCTTGTTCTGCTATCGGTCCAGCAATAGCAGTATCCTCTTTAATATCTTCATTTTCATCTAATTGTAAAGGTTCAAGAGCAACAGATATAAGACTACACAAAGACCATACATGAAGGGGAATTATTTCTCCCTTTTGATGAGCCCTTTTTAAAGCTTTCTTCACTAACTTCCATTGTTTCAGGTTTAAAATATCCTGACCTTGTGGCTGAAACCAATAACAAAGTTTCTGTACAAGAGAAAAAAGTTCCTCAAAAGCTGAGTATTTAATAGTTAAACTGGTGCTTTTTAATAAAGTTTTTAACACTCTAGAATACTCTTCAAAGTTTGACTGCTGATTACCCATTACCCTGATGATTCCAAAGATGAAGCTTAACTTTTTTGTTTTCTTTTTCTTTAAAAATGCTCTCAGGAGCTCCTTGGTCTGCACACTGACTGAAAGAAAAGTTTCATTTTCAGGGCCCCACGTTGGGCTCCATATGTTGCCATTCAGGAACTGGGTACATGAAATCGGTGCCATGGAAGAGAAAGAAAGAAACAAAGAGAAGAAAAAACTGGAATTAGGGGACTCTCCATCCGATATGGAGAGAAGAGCAAAACCTCGGCCCCAAAATTTTTCCTCTCATTTTTCCCATTTATTGGTTGTTTCATTTTTCATTTTCATTCTTTTTATTAAACTCCCATTGTCTTTCTGCTGCTGTGGTATTAGAAATTTGTTGTCTATTAAGAAAATTTAAGGTAAGCAATGCTTTAGATAGTTTGTCTTTAGCAGATTCTCCTCCAGTGGGGGACTAGGTGAACATGGAATTTGTGGGTATGATGTTGAAAGTGCAGGGGTGGGAATGCTCTTATGGCAGTATGACAAGGCAGTGTCATTGGTTGAGGGTGTAGGTTGGGGGTGCATTCAGGAAGGGGTTCATCTGGAGTAGGCTTCTGGGGAGTGTGTGAGTGTTCATCCTGTCATAATGTGTTGTGTCAGGGAGTGGAGACCCACACGGTGAGTGGGAAGGAGATGGATCCCTATCTTTGGGAGGGCCGATTCACCCAGAAACAAACTGGTGGGTGTCTCTTTGGTACAAGGGTGGATTCTAATAGGAGAGGATAATCAGCATGTCAAGACCTCTTGCTGCATGTAACTATGAATCTTGTCATCTAATGAGTCAAGTCAGGGGAGTGTCATGAGCCCCCGGGGGATGAGGAGGAAGGAACAGAAAAGATCAAACAGGGGGTATTTAGTGGTCATGGAAAATGTTTTTCATTATCTTACAGTAATGGACACAGGACATGGTAAATATCATCAAAAATTATTAAACTGTACCATCTAAGTTGTAATCTATATTGTAAACCATTGACAATGTTTAGTAGCTATGCTTCACTATCTGTATAACATTTATAACAATGCTACCATCCACATAAAAAAGGTTTTAATATGGGGTGAGGAAATGGGAAGGAGGTTGAGTATATGGGAGTTTCTAGTATTCTGTATGTGACTATGCTGTGACCTCAAACTTCTTTGAAAACCAAATGAAAATTTGGGAGACACTGGGGAGTGAGAGGGGGCAGTTGTCACAGTACAGACTGCATACCTGATAATGCAGTGATGAAAAATGTTTAAAAAATTTTACAATTTTTCTGTTTTTATTCCCATTTTTTGAATATCCCAATCCTTTAATTTTATTTTATTTCTAGTGTTTTTTTAAGTTTCCATGTATTGTATCTTATAGGGGCTTCATCTTCAGGAAGGTTTGGATCACAGAAGGGTTACAGAGGGGGCAGGAGAGGATCATTGGTAGGGGGTGTCTGGGATGTGGGTTTCATGGAAGGAAGTTCACCTGAATATACATGAAAGATATATAAAATTGTTCAAGTGATCAAGGGGTGGGGCATGGTCACAGTAGGTAGACAATCACTCAATAAATGAGGGAATACTGAATTCCCAGCCTGCAGAGCTCTGCCACATTCTCCAAGGGAGCAGAAACAGTCCCCTGAGTGCAGGGGCAGAGTCTGGCAAAATAAGAGGGTCCACTGATGGGTTCTTGTTATTGATGACTAGCCTTACGAGTCTTTGCTCTTGTAATTGAAACTTAGCCTACTGTTATGGGGTGCCTAAGTGCTGCCACCTGAGAACCTCCTTGTTGCTCAAATGTGGCCTCTCTCTAAGCCAAACTCAGCATATGAATTCATTACCTTCCCCCCAGCATGGAACATGACTCCCAGGGATGAGCCTCCCTGGCAACGAAGGATTAATACCAAGTGCCAACTGGCAATACAACTGGAAAAAGATCTTGAATAAAAGGGGGAAAAGGTAAAGGCAAATGAGTTCATGTGGCTAAGAGAGTTCAAAGAGGGTCGGGAGGTCATGCCAGAGGAAATGCTTCTGCACACCTCAGTAGAATGTCATAGAACACCAAAGTGGATATCATCCCACAGAGGGGCTCCTGAGGGCTCTGGAGACACCCAGGTCCTATCTAAGGGGGGATAGCTCCAGAGATTGACACCTTATCAGTGGGCTCTACTTTGGAATCTGTGCTCCTGAGAGTGACAGTGTTGGACTCAAATAAGTCCTCCCTGTATATAGTCCATCATTTCCTTCTATTCAAACCTATATGCAATGCTGGAGTTTGTAGGTGTACTTCCAGAGACTGGAGCCTCTGGCCTGCCCATGTGCCAGCTGTGCCTGCAATCTTGGTGGAGCTGCAACTCCTACTCTACAGCTCAATGGACTCACCTAAGTCACCTGGTGAGGAGACGATGATGGACAATGGCCATCCCAGGGAATGGAGAGAGCTTGCAGCCACAGGCAGTATAATCCCATCCACAGTATCCATGGGATATAAGCCCCCTCTCACTAGGAGGTGGAGTGGACATCACCATCCCAAACTCCTCAGGATTGGGGGAAGAGCTGTGGACTAGTGGACTTAATGGTATTCTGTTATAGACATAATGTGATTCAAGCAATGGAAGAGATTACAATGGTGATGTGGAGCCAGTGGCCACTGGATGCTTTTGGGGCAGGGAAGGGAAAAGCAGTTGTTATACGGGTGCTTTTACAGGATTTGGGAATTATCCTGAGTGACATTACAATGACAGATATAGGCCATTTTACATCAGCATATAACATGCAGAACTTTGTGGGAGAGAGTGTGGTCTACAATGTGAACTATAGTCCATGCTTAGTGGCAAAGCCCCAGGATGTGTATATCCATTGCAGGTGATTGCCACACTAATGAAAAATATTTATGTGGGATGTTATGGGAGGTGTGGGAGGTGGGAAACATGTAAATTCCTGTAATTTTTGTTTAACATTTATATAATCTAAGCATCTTTTAAAATAAAATAAAAGAAAGAAAGAAATGTAGGATGATTAAAATAAAAACAAAACTCCTGAGTACATGGGCAGTGACTAGTGAAGGAGGATAAACCCTTATGCCAGGCCCTTGATATTGATGGTTGTACTTATTAACCTTTTATGAAATGGAAACACAGCCTAGTATTTTATGTTGCCTAAGAGTTACCTCCTGGTAGACTCCTTTTTGCTCAAATGTGGTCACTCTCTAAGCCTAACTCAGCATATAAATGCACTACCTTTCATGGCACATGACTCCTGGGGCTGAGCCTCCCTGGTACTGAAGAATTATTACCAATTGGTAACTAGTGATGCATTTGGAGTAAAGACCTTGAAAAAAAACAGGGAAATATTAAACACAAATGAGTTTTAATTGCTAAAAGATTTCAAAGTGAGTGGAGAGTTCATTCCAAAGGTTAGGCCTATGCACATCTCAGTAGGATCTCATTGACTACCACAGGAAACAGTGCCTCAAATAGTGGGGTTCCAATGGCTCTAGAAGCATTTAGACACTATAGGCAGGGCAGACTATCTCAGGAATTCAGCACCCTGTCAGTGGACCTTACTTTCAAATATATGCTCCCAAGTGTTACAATTACACTCATTTATAATTTCCCTACACATGGCTCTTTTTTCCACTTTTATTTGAATCTATATTAGCACTATACTCATTAAATATATGTCCCAGATAATTAAATCTTCAGTCTTCATATGCTGGTTAAGCCCTGAATCTCAGCAGATTTGCTACTCCTACTCTCCAGTTCGTTGGACTCACCAAGGACAACTAACAAAATGATGATGATGGGCAATGCCTATCCAAAAACAGAAAGTATCTACAACTGCAAACAAGACTTTCCATCCATCAGCCTCATGGGATCTAAGACCCCTCTGAATAAGAAACAGAGTGGGCATCACCATCTCAAAACCCTCAAGATTGAAGAATGAACCAGCATTAGGGTGGAATGCAACTATGGACCAAAATAGGCTTATTATTACTCTAGCAATGAAAGAACTTGTATAATTGGTGGCAGTGGCCACCAGAGGTTCTGAAGAGAGGGAGAGGGAAGAATAGGTGTAACATGGGACATTTTTGGGACTTTGGAATTTTCTTGTATGACATTGAAATGATAGATACAGTCCATTATACCTTTTATCTAAACCTATAAAATTGTTCAGTGCAATGTGTAAGCAATAATGTAAACTATAGTTCATGGTTATATGCATTGCTTCAATATGTGTTCATCAACTGTAACAAAGGTACCATACTAATGAAAGATGTTTTTTATGGGGGGAAATGTGGTAGAAGGGGTGTGTGATATATGGGAATCCCTAATTTTTTTTAACTTAAACAACAAGAATTTATTGAATCAGAGTTTTGAAGGCTACAAGTTCAAAATCAAGATGTTCTCAAGGCCATGCTTCTCCTGGGGTTGGTAGGTTCTGGTGATGGCTGTCCTCTGTCACATGGCAATCTCTCTATCTCCTCTCTGTCTTCTCCTAACTTCTACTGAATTCTAGCTCCTAGCCACATCTTTCTCTCAGGATCCCTATATTTTTGATGTAACATTTATGTAGTCTAAAGTTTCTTTAAAAATAAAAACTAAGAATGTCATATGGAAGCATAAGTGAACCTGAAAACTTAAAATTATGTTGAAAAATAAGAACAAAATTAGAGGGAGCCAAATCTCTATTCCAAAGTGTGATACAAATGTAGAGTATTTAAAATAGTGTTACACTGCCATAAATTTAACATATAGAAAATTGAATAGGATCAATACTCTAGAAAAGAAACCCATACATCTAAGGACAACTACTTTTCAACACACATGGCACAAAGGTCTTATACTCTTGAAAGAATAGTGTTTTCACAAAATGATGGTGGAATAACTGTATATGCATATATATAAAGCCTGAAGTATGGTCCTTACCTTACAATATTTACAAAAAATTAAGTCGTTTAGAGTGGTAAATATAAGAGCAAGTTATAAAACCCTTACAATAAAATATAGGGGTAAATTTTCATGACTTAGGATGTGGCAGTTTATGCTTAGATATGACATTCAAAACACTAGAAACAAAAGAAAAATAGATAAATTAGACTTCACAAAATTAAAAACTATTGTTCATCAAAAGACCCTCTCAAGAAAATGAAAAGATAACCTGCAGAATGAAAGAAAATACTGGCAAATAGTATATCTGAGAGGGACCTAATATCCAGAATATATATAAATATCCATTACTATATAACATAATTACAAATAATCTGATAAAAATGGGCACAGTATTTTTAAATATATATTTCTTATAGGAATATATGCAACTGGCCAGTAAGCACATGAATGATACTTGACATCTTTAATCATTAGGACAAATCAATGCAACACTGAGACATCACTTCACAGCCATTATGATTATTACGCATTTTTAAAATCTAAAAAAACTCTTGTAAACATGTGAAGAAATCAGAATGTTTGTGCATCACTGGTGGGTATGTTCAATGATGCACCCATTGTGGAAAACATTTAGGTAGTTCCTCAATAAGTTATAAACAAAATTAGCAGATGATCCAGCAATTCTCTTCCTTGATATATACCCCCCAAAATTGAAGAGTGATATTCAAGTAATTGTGCACAAATATTCATGCAGTTTTAATCACAATAACAAGCAGGTGGAAACAACCCACATATGTATCACCTAATGAATGGATAATCAAAATGTGTTATATCCATTTATTGGAACTCTGGCCATAAATAGGAATGAAGTAATGGTACAAGCAATAACATGTGCAAATCTTGAAAACATGCTAAGTGAAAGAAGCCAGGTACAAAAGATCATGGTTTTTAAAGAGTTCATTGGAATGCAATATCCATAATACTGACAGAAAGAAGATCAATGGTTGACAGGGGTTGAGAGGAGTGTGGAATGGGGTGTATTTCCTTTCTGGGTATGAAGCTTCCTTTTGAGGTGATAAAAATGTTCTGAAATTAGATAAATGTGATGCATATTGTGAATGTACTAACTGCAATTGAACAAACTTTTAAAATGGTTAATTTTATTGTATGTGAATTTCACCTCAAAAAATTATCCAGATAATCACAAAAACAGAAACTGCATGGGATTTTATTCAAAGAGATCCAGTTTTCTCTGTGATATTACACACATATACATATAATGTAAAAATGTGAATGTAAACATTATCTGTTCTAACTTTTAATGAACACTTATTTCTACATATATATTTTTCATGCACAAATAACACAATATTCAGAGCTAAATAAAATAAAATTGGCAAACTAAAAAGAAGCCTTTGAATTCTTCTCAATTATTTGTACAATTCAATTGTCAATGAAATGGCAATAAAAATTATATTGTGAACTGTATTTTGAACTATAATTTTTAAATACTTGCCCCTATGAAAAAAAGTAAAATTTATCTTCCAATTTTCATTTGGATAATTAAGAACATTGTATCCTGCTCTGGAGAATACTATGTAGCTTCTACCTTACCATTCTCATCCTCCAGAGTTCATTCCAGTAACCTGTTATATTTTTATCACATCATTAGGCACATTGAAAATGTTTATATATATCCATCTTCTAGTTTTTTATTTCCAGATTTACTTCAGAGAATTTCAGCCTATTATTTATGGAGAACCAGTGTGTTAAGATCCCTGATGTCTCTCCAGGACCTGGAATATTTCCTGGAACACATAATGTAATCAAAAGAATATATAAATGAATAAAGGAATAAATGGCTCCATAATTACTCCTTGCAATAGCCTTAAATAAAAAACATCATTTGAGAGATATCATTTTTAGTGTATAAAATGTATTCTTTTTAACAATTCAATTTTATTGATACATATTAATGAAGAATAAATCCATCCAAACTTTACAGTCATTGGAATTCTCTGTAATCACATAGCTGTGCATTCATCACTTCTAACATTTTTAGAGCATTTTAATTATTCCAATAATATTAATAATTAAAACAAACAAAAACCTCATTACCTATCAATTTCTCTATGCTTTCCCTGCCATACATAGCTGCTATTCTTTTTACTTCTCTCTAATACATTTGTATTTATATTTAGTAAAAACAGTCTTATATATGTAATATCTACCACATTCACATTTTTTATGAGGATTCATTATGTTATACAGTTCTATGTTACATTTTTTAGCTTTCTTCTAGTAACATACATGACCTTAGACTTACCCTTTCAAACACTGTCATACCCATATAAACACTATGATGTACTTTCATCCTTTTCTATTCATTTCCAAAGATTTACAAACAAACTTTTTACCAGTTCTGCTGAGATTAATCCTCTAGTTCCCATTCTCTACCCTCTTTATATTTTCTGGTGACCTATATTCTAATTATTGACTCCATGAGTTTACACAATATATTTAGCTCATAATAGTGCAATATACAGTATTTGTCTGTAAGTGTTTGATTTGTTTCATTCAACATAATGTCCTCTTCAGTTTCATCCATGTTGTCATGTGATTCACAGCTTCATTTCTTCTTACCTCTGCATAATATTCCAACATGTGTATACACTACAATTTGTTTATCCATTCATCAGTTGATGGACACCTGTGTTTTTCCAACTTCTGACAATTGGGAATAATGCCACTATGAACACTGGGGTGCAGATGTCTGTTTGTGTCGCTGCCCTCAGTTCTTCTGTGTATATAGCTAGTAATGATAATCCCAGGTCACATGGAAACTTTATATTCAAACTCCTAAAGAAAAGCCACAAGGCATACCTCAGTGGTTGTAAAATTCTATATTCCCACCAACAGTGCATAAGCATTCTTATGTTGCCATGTTCTCTCCAAAATGTGTGAAATGATATCTCATTGTAGTTTTGATTTGTATTTCCCTAATTGCTTGTGATGTCGAACATTTTTTAAATGTATTTCTTCACCATTTGTAAATCTTCTTTGGACAATTGTCTTTTCAAGTCTTTTGTCCATTTTTAATCAGGCATTTTGTCTTTTTATTGTTGAGTTATATGATCCCTTTATGTATCATGGATATTAAGCCCTTATCAGAAAAGTGATGCCAAATATTTTCTCCCATTGAGTTGGTTGCTTTTTCACTCTTTTGACAAAGTCCTTTGAGATGAAAGAGTGTTTAATTTTGAGGGGGCCCCAATTATCTAATTTTTCTTTTGTTGCTCATGCTTTGAGTATAAGGTTTAAGAAACTACCGCCTACCACAAGAACTTGAAGATGCTTTCCTACATTTTCTTCTAGCAGTTTTATGGTTCTTGCTTTTATATTGAGGTCCTTGATCCATTTATGAGTTAATTTTTGTGTAAGGTGTGAGATAGGGGTCCTCTATCTTTCTCTTGGATATGGCTATCCAGTTCTCCTAGTACCATTTGTTGAATGGACTGTTCTGGCCCAGCTGGGAGGTTCTGTCAAAAATCAATTAACTGTAGATGTATGGGTCTATTTCTGAGTTCTTGATTGTATTACATTTGTCAATCTGTTTGCCTTTATGCCAATATCATGGTGCTTTTTATCATTGTAATTAGTAATATGCTTTTTTTTTAAAGATTTTTTAAAATTTATTCCCCCCCCCATTGTTTTGCACTCATTGTTTACTCTCTGTGTGTTCTTCTCTGCTTGTCTTCTCTTTAGGCAGCACCAAGAACTGATTCTGGAACCTTCCAGAGTGGGAGACAAGCACTCAATCTTTTGGACCACCTGAGCTTCCTGGTCTGCTGCATCTCTTATTTTCTCTACCCTGTGTCTCTTTTTGTTGCATCATCTTGCTGTGCTAGCTCTCTGCACAGGCCAGCATTCTGCATGGGCCAGCAGTCTGAGTGGGCCAGCACTCTGGATGTGCCAGCTTTCTGCTTGGACCAGCTTGCCACATGGGCCAGCTTGCCTTTCACCAGGAGTCCCCAGGAATCAAACCCTGAACATCCTATATGGTAGATCAGTGCCCAATCACTTGAGTCACATCTGTTTCCCAGTAATATGCATTAAAGTCAGGAAGTGAGAGTCCTCCAACTTTGCTGTTCTTTTAGAAAATATTTTGGACTATTCAGGGCCCATTACCCTTCCAAATAAATTTGATAATATAATTTGCTATTTCTGAGAAAAAAGGCTGCTGTGATTTTTATTAGGATTACATTGAACCTGTAAATCAGTTTGGGTAGAATTAACATCTTAATGATATTTAATCTTCCAATCCATGAACATAGAATGTTCTTCCATTTTTTTGTCTTCTTTGGTTTCTTTTATGATTTTTTGCAGTTTTCTGTATATAGGTCCTTTATGTCATTGGTTAAGTTTATTCCCAAATAATCAAATATTTTAGTCGCTTCAATAAATACAATTTTTCCCTGAATTCCTCCTTAAAATGAACATCAGTAGAACTGTTATTCAAGTTTGCATTTTAATCTTGTATCCCATCACTTTGCCGAATTTGTCTATTAGTTTTAGTAGCTTTGTTGTAGATTTTTCAGGATTTTCTAGATATAGATTCATATCATAAGTGAATAGTGAAAGTTTTGCTTCTTCCTTTCCTATTTGGGTGACTTTTATTTCTTTATCTCATCAAATTGCTAAATCTAGAGCATCTAGCACAATATTAAAAAACATGGTGACAATGGGCATCCTTGTCTTGTTCCTGATTTCAGAAGGAAATCTTTCAGAATTTCACCATTGAGTACAATGCTAGCTGTAGAATTTTCATATATGCATTTTCCCATATTGAGAAAGCTTCCTTATATTTCTCTTTTGGAGTGTGTTTATCAAGGAAGCGTGCTGTATTTTGTCTAATGCCTTTCCTGCATCAATCAAGAAGACCATGTGGTGTTTCTTCTTCAATTTATCAATGTGGTTTATTACACTAATTGATTTTCTTGTGTTGAACCACCCTTGTATAGCTGGGATCAAACCCTCTTGATTGTGGTGTATAATTCCTTTAATGTGCTTTTGGATTCAATTTGCAGGTATTTACTTGTGAATTTTTGTATCCATATTCATTAGGGATATTGGTCTGTAATTTTCTTTTTTCATAGTTTCTTTATCTGGTTTTGGTATTAAGGTGATGGCTTCAGAGAATGGGTTTGTAGTATTCTTTTCTGTTCAATTTTTTTAAAGAGCTTGAGCAAGATTTATAATAGACTGTCTTTGAATGCTTGGTAGAATTCACTTACTAAGCTATCTAAGCCTGAGCTTTTCATATTTGGAAAGTAGTGGATGACTTTTTCAATGTCTTCACTTGTGATTAGTTTGTTGAGGTCTTCTCTTTCTTCCAGGGTTAGTGCTGTTGGTTCTTGGTTTCTAGGAATGAATTCATCTCATCTACATTGCCTAGTTTTTGGCATACAGTTGTTCATAGTATCCTCTTATGATCTCCCTTATTTCTGCCAGGTCAGTGACAATGACACTCTCTCATTTCTGATTTTATTCATTTGCATCTTCTCTTTTTTTTGTCAGTGAAGATCATTCATCTCAAGATATTTTCTGAAATCTCTTGCAATTTCTTCTTTGATCCACTGATTATTTAAGAGCATGTTGTTTAGTATCCACATATTTATGAATTTTCCTTTTCAGTCCATTATTGATTTCCAACTTCATTCCATTATGATCAGAGAAAGTGTTTTGTATTAGTTCAATCTTTTTAAATTATTAAGGTGTTTTTGAGGTACAAAATATTGTCTATCCTGGAGAAGGATCCATGAGTTCTTAAAAAGAATGAATATCCTGCTGTTTTGGGGTGCGATGCCCTACGATGTCTCTTAGTTCTAGTTCATTTATCATATTATTCAAGATCTCTGTTTCTTATTTATCATCTCTCCAGATGTCCTAACCTGTGCTAAAAGTGGAGTATTGAAGTTTACAACATTTATTGTAAAGACATCAATTTCATCCTTCAGTTTTGCAAGTGTGTGTCTTATGTGCCTTGGGGCATTCAGGTTAGGTATATAAATATTTAGTATAGTTATTTCTTCTTGGTAAATTGATACTTTTTATTAATATATAATGACCTCATTCATCCCTTATAACAGTTTTGCATTTAAAATCTATTTTGTCTGATATTAATATCTCTACTCCAGGTATTTTCTTATTACTAGTTGCATGGATTATCTTTTTCCAACCATTCATTTTCTTTAATACATTTTTTATTTTTTTTAAATACTTTAGATTACATTTATGGTACATAAAAAATAGGGGATTCCCATATGCCCCACTCCCTACCCCTCTCAAATTTTCCAACATTAGCAACATCTTTCATTACTGTGGTACATTTGTTACAATTGATGAACACATATTGAAAAATTGCCAATAACTGTACATTATAGTTTACATTATAGTTTATACTATCTCCCACACAATTTTGAAAGTTATGATGAAATATATAATGGGTTGTATCCATCATTACTAAGTCAGGTAGGTAAATTCCAATGTCCTGAATATGCTCCAATATTATACTTATTTTTCCCTCTGCTTCCCCTCCGAACCTCCAGTGGCCACTTCCTCCACATCAATGATAAAGTTCCTCCATTGTTAGAATAATATGTCTATAGTTGAATAATAATAAGTCTACTTTAGTCCATTGTTCATTCCCCAATATTGAGGATTTTGGGATGGTGATGCCCACTCTGCCTCTAAATGAGAGGGGGCTTAGATCCCATGGGGCAGATGGATGGGACTGTCTTTTTTGCAGTTGCAGACACTCCCTGGTCCTTGGGATGGTCATTGTCCATCATCATTTCCTTGTTAGTTGTTCTGGGTGAGTCCAATGTACTGGAGAATAGGTGTTGCAACTCCTGCTGAGATTCAGGGCCTAACTGGCACATGGATTAATCAAAGATTTATGCCTCTTGAACATATACCTATCAAGTATAGTACTAACTATTGGTTCAAATAAAAGGGACAGAAGAGCCAGGTGTAGGGAAATTGCAAATGAGATCAACTCTGTGACACTGTAGAACATAAATTCCAGAGTAAGGCTCACTGGTAGGGCACTAAAAGCCTAAATTGTCTGCCCTACTTATAGTGTCTGGTTGTCTCTAGGGCTCTCTGGAGCCCTGTTATTTGAAGCAATATTTACTGTGGTAGTCAAAGACAGCCTGCTGAAACATGGATAAATGTAACCTCTGGAATGCCATCCTGACTCACTTTGAAATCTCTTAGCCATAAAATCTCATTTGTATTTGCCATTTCTCCCTTTTGGTCAAGGTCTTTTCCCAGGTGCATTGTGATTTGGCACTTGATAATAATCTCTCAGTGCCAAGAAATCTCATCCATGGGAGTCAAGTCCATTGCAGGGGGGAAGGTAGTGTGTTTATATACTGAGTTTGGCTTAGAAAGAGGCCATATTTGAGCAAACAGGAGGTCCCCAGGTGGTAACTCTTAGGCAACATATAATACTAGGCTAACTTTCAATTTCACAATAAAAGGTTCATAAGTACAATCATCAATATCAAGGGCCCATCACAACAGTTTGTCCCCCTTCACTAGGCACCTTTCAGGCTGCAGCACTTCCTTTAATATCTCTTGTAATTTTGGTCTTTTGGCAACATATTCTATCATTTTTTTTGTCAGTGAAGACTTTGAACTCATCCTCTTTTTGAAAGACAGTTTTGTCAGATACAGGATTCTTGGCTGGTGTTTTTTCCTCTTTCAGTACCTTAAAAACATCATACCACTTTCTTCTTGCTTCCAAGGTTTCTGAAGAGAGTTTGGACCTAAATCTTATTTGGATTCTTTTGTATGTGATGCTTTGCTTTTCTCTTTCTGCTTTCAGAATCCTCTATATCTAATATTTGGCATTCTGTATAGTAGGTATTTTGGAGTATGTCTCTTTGGATTTATTCCATTTGGGGTGCAAGACCTTTTTGAATATTGATATTTATGTCTTTCATAAGGGTTGGGAAGGTTTTGGCAATTATTTCCTCAAATATTCTTTCATCCTTTTTTCTATTCTCTTCTCCTTAGGGGACACAAATAATGCATATCTTTTCACATTTTGCACTGTCATTCCATTCCCTGAGACTGTTTTTCATTTCTCCATTCTCTTCTCTTTCTGTTCTTCTGTCTGTTCCAGTGCCTATGTTCTGTTTTCAAAATCACTAATTCTGTCTTCAAGCATTAAAATCTGTTCTTATATGCCTCTAATATATTTTTAATCTCATCCACTATGTTACCCATTCCCAAGAGCTCTGTTAGTTTTCTTTGCATACTTTCAAATTGTTCTTTATGCTCACTCAGTGTCTTCTTTTTCTTAATTAATAATTTTTTTAATTTTTTAAAATATACTTAGATTACATAAATGTTACACAAAAATTGTAGAGATTCCCATGTGCTCCACTTCCCACTCCTTCCACAACCTTCCACATAAACACCCTTCATTAGAGTGGCACATCATCTGCAACAGATAAGAAAATATAAACTATCTATATGTTGTCTACAAGAAACCCACCTTAGACACAGGGATTCAAGGAGGCTGAAAGTGAATGGCTGGAAAACAATTTTACAAGCAAACCATAACCAAAAAAGAGCATGAGTAGCTATCCTAATATCAGACAAAATAGACTTTAAATGCAAAACTATTGTAAGAGACAAAGATGGGCACTATATATTAGTAAAAGGGGTGAGTATCTTCTTAGTATTCTTTATCTCTTCAGTCATTTTTTCTTTCAGTTTTTGAATTGATTTAGGAGAGTGGTGTAATTATCATTGATTACTTGTTTTAAATACTGTGTCTTTTCAGGATATTTAGTTTGTTTCTTTGGCTGGGTCATCTCTTGTTATTTCCTATTATGGTTTTTGATTTTTTGCTGATATTTAGACATCTGAATATGTTTGTGAATTTACTCTGATGGCCAATTTCTCTCTCATGCTTATTTTTTTCATAGCTATTCTTTGATATTTGATTCAACTTATTATAAGTTTTTAAATTGTCTAGCTTAAGTTATCAAAATAGGGTCAGGAACTCAATAATCGGATGCAGATTTTCTCCAAGGAGTTCAGTTTAAATCAGACCTAAAAGCAGATTTTCTACATGCAGTTTCCATGATGGCCAAGAGACGGCACTCTTCAACACATCTTTCCACAGAAGTGTTTCTTTCAATCTCTGCTTTCCTCTGTTTTGGTCTAGCCAGAGCCAAGATTTGAAACTCTGCTGACTGAATTGACTTTAAAAAATCCCCCCAAACCACCTCCTTTTTCCCTTGTAACAGCTAACAGAGAGGAAGATGTCTGTTCCCCTCTGAGTCAGCTGCAGTGAGCCAGGAGTTTATCCCAGCTTTATATCTTAGGGGTAGGTGATGGGAGCACTGCCCAGCTGCCCTGGGTTTTGGTAACTCATGTTTGTTGTTTTGAGTTCTTTGTCTTTCTGTCCCTTGCCATCCTGTGAGCACTGTCCTGGTCTGCTGACCCCCAAAGCTGATCCCTCATATAGCTTTGGCGTTTTCTCCTTTGCTTTATTCTTGCATATGTTTTGTTCAGGGTGTCTTGAGCAAAACAGGACTGATGGCTTTGTAGCCTAGCAGGAAGTTCTGCCCTTGCCCTACCAGCCTGGGTAGAGGTTTGGAATCTAGGACATGCTGCCCACATCCTCTGGAGGAAGAGTGATAATAAATGGGATTTGAGAATACTCCAGAAGTTCCTCAGAGCTGGCTATCTGGTTCTTTGCTGACATAAATGAGGTTAGGGCTTTCACTTCCCAGCAACCACTCACCTAGTTCATGGCTTCTTATATATGTTCTCATTCTGGAAATAGTATTACCCATAAGCAGCCACTCAGATTGATCTTGTGGTTAGTGTGAGGCCAGTTATCATTTAGCAGACTGCTAGAACTTAAGATGCGCTTTTGAGATAAAAAAAAATATGAGAAATACTGGGAAGTTGGCAGAGTAAGGAACTACTTTACTCACTCCTTCCACCACAACAACTATCAACATGCAGGAAATGTCTGCAATGAATATTTTGATAGTACAGGGCCCAGAAGAACACTAGACAGCATCCAGGGAAGAGCAGGAGGAAGTGGCTGATAAGCTATCTTAAAGAACTGTAAATTTGGTCTCCCAACATGGCAGCTACTGTCACCAATCTTCCAATCTTATGGCATGCCATTAAGAGGTTAAATCCCTGATTAGGTGCTGTTGACAGAAAAGAATATATAGTCTTTTTCCCCAAGAATGGGGTGGGCAAGACAGATTGTTGATCATGGCTTTTGATTATTGAATTCAGACCACTGACTTTTGGCTGTGAGGGAGGATATTGTTTCAACCTGCCTTGAACAAAGACAGTGGCAGCCAATGTTTCAACCCTCATTGTATATTGGTAGAGGTAATGGAGATTTAATGATTCAGTGCTTCATCAATGTTTTCGGCAACAGTTAGCTAATGGGGTGGATTTTCTGGGAAGACCATGATAACTCAGTTTTGGGAAGCCATCAAAGAGGCTTTGGAACATTTCTTCTCCCCCTCCACAAGGAAAATTGGAACCAGTTTTTGCCACCTTTCTGGATCCTGGGCCTTGTTTTGGCAGGGAGTAGATGTTTTAGAAAATTTCTCCCTGTGGTGTTGTTCCATCCAGAATTTTCCATTCTGACAAAAGCAGACTGAGACAATGAAAAGAGTATTAAAAAGTATAAAGAAGAGCAGTCTTGGACAGAGGCTTGCCAATCTAAAATACCCAGGAAAGGGAAGCCTATATCCTGGGAAAATAGTGGAAAACCAAACTCCTGTAAACAGTGGAATTCAAAACAACTAACAAAGACTCAAGGCAGGATAGAAGTCCAGAAATACAGGGAAATCTGTGCACACAGCTTTTGCCTTGTGTAGATCTTCTTGATATGAGGGCTGAAGATCAAGAAAAACTGTCTTATCATCAGGAGATTACAAAACCAAGAAAAAATTATCCAAGGGCATAAAACTGAGAGTTAACATTTTAAACATAAAATATACAGTCTGCAACAAAAGACTAAAAGACAATTATTGAAAGAGGAAACAATGGTCCATTTAAAGGAAGAAGATAAAATACAGAAAACTTCAGTGAAGAAGAGACTATGGACCTATTGAATAAAGCCTTTAAAAATCATCTTAAAAAGATCAAAAGAAGAACAGATGAAAAGAAAGGACATCAAGAAAACAACAAATGAACAATATAGCATCTAAGTAAAGAGATAGAAATTTAAGAAGCCAAACAAAAGTACTGGATTTGAAGACCACAATAACAACAACAACAAAAACAAAATGCCCAGGAGTGTTTCAAAAGCAGACTGGAGCTTTCAAAAGAAAGAATCCATGAACTTGAATACATTACTTGAAAATTTTCAGGACAAAGAGTAGAATGAGGAAAGAAATATTAAAAGTGAAAATATTCTTAAACATCTATGGTACATGATGAAGCATACCAATATTTGCATTATGGGAGTTACAGAAGGAGTAGGAATAGAGACAGGTGCAGAAGTGGTATTCAAAGAAACAATGGCAGAAAAATTCTCAAACTTAGAAAAAGATATATGAATATGTACATCCAAGAAACTCAGAAAACAAAAATATGAAAAATATGAAGAAAAATATTCCCCATCATGTGTTGATTACACTAGCAAATGCAAAGGACATGGGGAAAGTTCTAAAAGAGCCAAGAGAAAAGCAACATTTTACATACAAGGGAGTCCCAATTAGATTGAGTGCCAATTTCTTATCAGAAACAATGTAAGAAAGAAGGTAGTGGGATGAATACTTCAAATGTTGAAGTAAACCAACTTCCAGTGAAGAATTTCATATCCAGTGAGTCACTGTTTCAGAAATAAGGAAAAAATTAAGACATTCTCAGATAAACAAAACCTTAGGGAATACATCTTCACTAAGCACGCTTCACAAGGAATTCTAAAGACGGGTCTTCAGTTGTAAAGTTTATGAAACCATTTCCTGCTACAAGATCATGTAGATGCTTCCCTACATTATATAATCAGAGTTTTATGGACTTTGGCTCTTATATTTATATCTTTGATCCATCTTTAGTTAATTTTCATGTAGGACATGAGATGGTGATCCTCTCTCACTTTTTTGAATATGGATATCCAGTTTTCCAAGCACCATTTGTTGAAGAGGCCATTCTTTCCCAGTTGAGTGGGCTTAGTGGCCTTGTTGAATTTTAATTGACCCTATATGCAAGGACCTATGTCGGAAGACCCAGTTCTGTTCCATTGATTGGTATGTCTATCCTTGTGCCAATACCATGAAGTCTTGACTTCAACCACAACAGAATGAAGCTAGAAATCAATAACAGATGGAGAAAGGGGGAAATTTACAAATATGTATACATTAAACAATATATTCTTTTAATTTTTTTTTTTTAGTTTTAAAGAGTTTTAGATTACATAAATTTTACATGAAATATAGGAAATAACAATATGCCCCACCCCACCCCCTCACACACTTTTCCACATTAACAACATCTTTCATTAGGGTGTTACATTTGTTACAATTGATGACAACAAATTGAAGCATTATTACTAACCATGGGCTATAGTTGACATATAGTATACACTCTGTGTCACTCAATTTTATAGGCTATGACAAAATGTATAATGACCTCTATCCATCATTTCAATGCCATGCAAGACAATTCCAATGTCCCCAAAATGTCCCCATGTTACACCTCTTCTCCCTCCTCCCTCTTCTCAGAACCTTTTTTGACCACTGCCTTTATATTAATGATACAAGTTCTTCCATTGCTAGAATAATAATACATCTATAATAGATTAATAATAAGTCTACTTTAGTCCACTGTTCATTCCTCAATCTTGAGGATTTGGGGATGATGATGCTTACTCTGCTTCTAATTGAGAGGCAGCTTAGGTCCAATGGGGTATATGGATGGAACTCTCTTGCTTGCAGTTGCAGACACTCTGTTCCCTGGGAGGTATTGTCCATCATCATGCCCTTGTTATTTGTCCTGGGTGAGTCCAATGAACTGGAGAGTAGGTGTTGCAACTTTGCTGTGATTCTGGGCTCAACTGGCACATAAACAGACAAAAGATTTACGTCTCTGGGACACAGATTTAACAATAGTAGTGCTAATTATAGGTTCAAGTAAAAGGACCAGAAGAACCATGTGTAGAGAAACTATAAATGATTCTAACTCTGTTACACTTGGGAGCACCAATTCCAAAATAAGGCCCATTGACAGGATGCTGAATTCCTGAGCTTGCCTGTCCTGCTTTGAGTGTCTAGATATCTCTAGAGGCCTCAGAAGCCCTGCTGTTTGAAATTTCTTAGCCATAAAAATTCTTTTGTATTTAATATTTCCCCCTTGTGGTCAAGGTATTTTTCCAGCATCATTGCTAGTTGGCACTTGGTAATAATCTCTTGGTGCCTGGGAGGCACAACTCCTGGAGTCATGTCACATGTTTGGAGGAAGGTAGTGCATTTATATGCTGAGTTTGTGTTAGAGGCCACATTTGAGCAACAAGGAAGCTTTCAGGAGGTAACTCTTAGGAAATATATAATACTAAGTTAAGTTTCAATTTCACGATCATCACTATCAAAGGCCTGGTGTAATCGTCTTTCCTCCTTCACTAAGCACTGCCCATGTACTTGGAGGACTCTTCCCATTCTATTTGAGATTGTAGCAGAACCTTCCAGGATGGGAATTCAATATTCTTTCCCTTAATGTGTGAGCCTCCTCCCACTGAGATAATGTCTCATGAACACTTGAACATATTCATCTGCCTTAGAGTCTTGCCCAATGTGAACCCCTCCCTACACATCCCCACATCACTGACACCTCACCCCAGTAATCTTCCCCTGCCATAGTTGTGGCCCTTCTGTGATCCAAAACCTCTGCAAAAATGAAGCCAAAATACAACTAAATAAAATTAATAAGAAAATATAATAATAATCATAATATAAAAATAATTAAATACAAAAATAGAAAGTAACCAATGAGATAAACAACCAATGAGAAAATTAGGAAATCAGAAGCATAATCAGGAAATATCTTGAGGTTATTTAAAATGAAAATATAACAAATCAACACTTATAAGATGCAAAAAAGGCAGTGCTGAGAGGGTATTTATAACTAAAATTGGAAAAACTATTCAAAGAGTAAATTAAACCCAAAGCAAGTATAATGAGAAATAAGAAAAATCAGAGGAGACATAAATTAAATAGAAAACAAAGAAAATATCAATGAAACCAAGAGTTGGTTTGTTGTAAAGATCAATAAAATCAACAACTATTTAGCCAGAATGACAAAGAAAAAAGAGGGGGACACAAATAAAAATCAGACATGAACAAGGCAGTACAACTTTCCCTGTTGAAATTAAAAAGCACTATAAATTAATCATATTAACATCTGTTTGCCAATAAATAAGATAACATAGATGAAATGGACAAAATTTTTTGGAAACATACAAATTGCCTACATTGACTCCAAAAGAAACAAATCTCTTCAAACCAAATCTAGGAGAAAGATGAAATCAGATATCAAATACCACCAAGAAGGAAATTCCCACAACCACATGCCTTCACATAAAAATTTTAGGAAACATTCAAATGAGACAACTCCAATTCTGGTCAAACTCTTCCAAATGTTGAAGAGGAGACAAACCTCCCTATTTCATTCTATATGTCCAACATCATCCTCATAGCAAAGCCAGATAAGGACATCACATTAAAAGAAAATGACTTTGCAACATCTCTACTGAATATTGTTTCAAAAATTCTCAACAAATATACTAACAAACCAAATTCAACAGAATATTAAAAGAATAATATGCATGATGAAGTGGGATTTATTGCAGGTAAGAAAATCAATTAATGTAATACACCATATTACCAGTTGGAAAGAAAATAATTGCATGGCCTTCTCAATTGATGTACAAAAGTCATTTGACAAAATACAGCACCCTTTCTTGAGGAAAACACTTAGAACACTAGGAATAGAAAGATACTTCCTCCACGTGACAAAGGTTATATATGAAAAGCCCACAGCTAAAATCCTACTTAATGGTGAAAGACTGAAAACTTTCCATCTAAGATTGGGAAAAAAACAAGGATGTGCACTGCCACAACTGTTATTCAATATTATAATTGAAGTTCTTGCTGGAGAAATTAGACAAGAAAAAGAAATAAAATCCATCACAATCTTAAAGGAAGAGGTAAGAGTCTTCATATTATCATATATGATATGATCCTATACACAAATATTCAGGAAAAATCCACAACAAAGCTCCTAGAACTAATAAATGAATCCAGCAAAGTGGCAGGG
>JAQZBX010042390.1:0-22027 GCA_029593785.1 Cabassous unicinctus | reverse complement strand
ATAAATAAATAAATAAATCTTAAAAAAAAAAAAAAGAATATAGATGTTTCCCATATACCCAACATCCTCCTCCTTTTCCCCTTTCCCCTATTAATAGCATTTTACATGTGAATGGTACATTTGTTACAATTAATGTACAAATATTGAAATGTTGCTCCTAACCATGGTCAATGTTTTACACTATGGTTTACATTTTGGACTGTACACTTTTGTAGATTTTGATGACATTTGACATGGTTTGTATCCATCATTGCAAGATCATAGAACAATTTCATTGCCCCAAAAATGTCCCATGTTCCATCCATTCTATTCCTTCCTCCCCCTCCCCTTGGGACCCACGATAACCACCAAGATTAAATCATTGAAGGACAATATTCATAGTTACTTGCAGCAACATGAGGACTTGACACACTGGCCTATCCTCCCCTATTAGGGACTGGCTATGCTCTCAAGAGACTCCTGCCCCTCTACTTGAAATTATAGCAGGACTCCCCAGCATAAGAGTCCAACATCTTCACGCTTATTATGTGAGTCTCCACCCACTGATACAACACACTATGACAAGATGAACGTTACACATTCCCTAGAAGCCTGCCCCAGGAGGCGCCCTGTCCCGCATGCCCCCCACATCTAATACATTAAACCAGTAACCCTATCCTGCCATATTTGCCAAAAGAACATTCCCAATGTTGTAGTTTCAACCACATACCCGCAAATCCCCATAGTTCACCTGCTCCCTCCCCCAACCCTCCCCCCAGTTCCATAGAGAGCCCAACCCACCCTCCCCACCCTACCACCCTCACAGACCAGCACCGCCCAGTCCAATAGCATCACTGCACCGCTGTCATGCCCATCCACTGCACAACTACGCCATTCCACCTTATTATAGATTTTATCCATATGGGCATTGACTCACATCCTTCTCCCTTTCTGTCTCCTGTAAACCTATCTTGCAGACTCTAGTTCTATGAGTCTGCTTAATTTGCTTAATTCATAACAGTAAGGTCATGTAACTGACCAAGTCATAGGGGCCTAATATTAGGATATTAGGACCCTGGCTTGCTTCACTCAACATAAGGTCTTCAAGAGTCATCCATGTTATCCTGCATGTTAATACTGTATTCCTTCTTATGGCTGAGTAATATTCCATTGTATGTATATACCACCATTTGTTTCTCCATTCATCTGTTGATGGGCATTTGGGTTGTTTCCAACTTTTGGCAATTGTGAGTAATGCTGCTGTGAACATTGGTGTGCATATAGCTGTTCGTGTCCCTGCTTTCAATTCTTCTGGGTATTTACCCAGCCATGGGATTGCTGGATCATATGGCAGTTCTGTAGTTAGCTTCCTGAGGAACCTCCAAACTGTCCTCCACAATGGCTGCACTATTCTATGTTCCCAACAGCAGTGGATGAGGGTTCCCATTCCTCCACATCCTCTCCAACACTTGTAGTCCTCTGTTTTTAATAGCCACCAGTCTAATGGGGGTAAGATGATATCTCATTGTAGCTTTGATTTGCATTTCCCTAAAAGCTAGTGATGCTGAGCATCTTTTCATGTGTTTTTTAGCCATTTGTATTTCTTCTTTGGAGAAGTGTCTATTCAAATCACTTGCTCATTTTTTAAATGGGTTGTTTGTCTTTTTATTTTTGAGGTATAGGATTTCTTTATATGTGCTGGATATTAGGCCAAATATTTTCTCCCATTGAGTAGGCTGCCTTTTCACTTTCTTGACAATCTTTTTTGAGGTGCAAAGTTTTTTAATTTTAAGGAAGTCCCATTTGTCTATTTTTCCTTTTGTTGCTTGTGCTTTAGTTTAAAGTTCATGAAAGCATTTCCTAATACAAGATCCTGCAGATGCTTCCCTACATTATCTTCCAAGGTCTTTTTGGTCTTGGCTTTTATATTTAAATCTTGATCCATCTTGAGTTAATTTTTGTATAATGTGTGAGGTGGTATTCCTCTTTCATTCTTTTTGATATGGATATCCAGTTCTCCAGGCACCATTTGTTGAAGAGGCCATTCTCTCCCAGTTGAGTGGGCTTGGTGGCCTTGTCGAACATCAGTTGACTGTATATGTGGGGATCTATATCAGAACTCTCAGTTCAGTCCCATTGGTCAGTATGTCTATCCCTGTGCCAATACCATGCAGTTTTGACCACTGTAGCTTTGTAGTATGTTTAAAAGTCAGGTAGTGTGATTCCTCTGATTTCATTTTTCTTTTTCAATATATCTTTGGCTGCTCGAGGCCCCTTGCCCTTCCAAATAAATTTCATAGTTAGCTTTTCCAATTCAGTACAAAAAATGTTGTGGTAATTTTTTAATTGGGATTGTGTTAAGTGTGTAATCAGTTTGGGTAGGATACACATCTTAATGATGTTTAGTCTTTGTATCCATGAACAGGGAATATTCTTTGATTTCCTTTAAAAGTGTTGTGTAGTTCTCTGTATACAAGTCATTTATATCTTTAGTTAAATTTATTCCTAGGTATTTGATTCTTTTCGTTGCTATTGTAAATGGGATTTTTTTCTTTATTTCCTCCTCAGTTTATTCATTATTGGTATACAGCAATGCTACTGGTTTTTGCACCTTGATCTTATAACCTGCCAATTTACTGAACTCATTTATTAGCTCTAGAAGCTTTGTTGTAGATTTCTCAGGGCTTTCTATGTACAGGATCATGTCATCTGCAAATAGTGAAAGTTTTTCTTTCTTTCCAATTTGGATTCTTTTTATATCTTTTTCTTGCTTAAGTGCACGAGCAAGTACTTCTAACACATTGTTAAATAAGAGTGGTGAAAAGTGGGCATACTTTCCTTGTTCCAGATCTTAGAGAGGAAGCTTTTAGGATTTCACCATTGAATATGATGTGTGTTTTTCATATATACCCTTTATCATGTTGAGGAAGTTTCCTTCTATTCCTATCTTTTGTAGTGTTTTTATCAGGAACGGGTGCTGTATTTTGTTGAATGCTTTTTCTGCATCTATAGAGATGATCATGTGGTTTTTTCTTTCGATCTGTTTATTTGATGTATTACATTGATTGATTTTCTTATGTTGAACCATCCTTGCATACCAGGGATGAAACCCACTTGGTCAAGGTGTATAATTTGTTTTTTTGTGTTGTTGAACACAATTAACAAGTATTTTGTTGAGGATTTTAGTATCTAGGTTCATTAGAGATATTGTTCTATAGTTTTCCTTTCTTGTGGCGTCTTTGTTTGGCTTTGGTATTAAGGTGATGTTGGCATCATAGAATGAGTTAGGCAATGTTCCTTCCACTTCTATTTTTTGGAAGAGTTTAAGCAGGATTGGTGTTAGTTCTTTCTGGAATGTTTGGTAGAATTCACCTGTGAAGCCATCTGGTCCTGGGCTTTTCTTAGTTGGGAGGTTTTTGATGATTGATTCTATCTCATTCCTTGTGATTGGTCTGTTGAGTTCATCAATTTCTTCTTTTGTCAATGTAGACTGCTTGTGTGTGTCTAGGAATTTGTTTATTTCTTCTAAATTATCCATCTTGTTGGCATATAAATTTTCAAAGTATCCTCTTATGATACCCTTTATTTCTGTGGGGTCAGTGGTGATATTCCCTTCCTTGTTTCTTATTTTATGTATTTGCATCTTCTCTTTTTTTTTTTGTTAGTCTAGCTAAGGGTTTGTCAAGTTTATTAATCTTCTCAAAGAGCCAGCTTTTGGTTTTGTTTATTTTTTCTAGTGCTTTCTTATCTTCAATTTCATTTAGCTCTGCTCTAATATTTGTTATTTCCTTCTTTCTAGTTGTTTCTAGTTGTTTTGGGGTTATTTTGTTGTTCTTTTTCTAATTGCTCCTTCTTTTTTAATATAAGCATTTATGGCTACAAATTTCCCTACAGTTTTTCCTGTATCCCATAGGTTTTGATATGTTGTATTGTCATTTTCATTCATTTCAAGGTAGTTACAGATTTCTTTTGTAATTTCTCCTTGACCCACTGTTTGTCTAAGAGTATGTTGTTTAACTTCCATAGCTTTGTGCCTAATCTGGTTCTCTGCCAGTTACTGGTTTCTAGCTTCATTCCACTGTGGTCAGAGAAATTACTTTGCATAGTTTTGATCTTTCTGAATTCATTGAGAGCTGTTCTGTGGCATAGCATGTGGTCTATCCTGGAGAATGATCCATGTGCACTCGAGAAGAATGTATATCCCGCTGTATTTGGGTGTATAGGTATATGTCTATTAGATCCAGCTCCTGTAATGTATTATTCAAGATCTTTGTTTCTTTATTGATTCTCTGTTGAGATGTTCTGTCTAATGGTGATAATGGTGTATTAAAGTCCCCCACTATAATTGTAGAGGCATCTATTTCTCCACTTTGTTTTTCCAGTGTTTGCCTCAGGTATTTTGAGGTGCCCTGGTTAGGTGAATAAATGTTTATGATTGCTCTTTCTTCTTGATAGATTAATTAAATAATATATATAATATAATAAATATATATTAATAAATAATATATAGTGTCCTTCTTTGTCTTACAATAGTTTTGCATTTAAAATCTATTTTGTCTGGTATTAGTATAGCTCCTCCTGCCCTTTTTTGGTTATTGTTTCCTTGTAAAATTGTTTTCAAACCATTCACTTTCGGCCTCCTTGTGTCTCTGGGTCTAAGGTGAGTTTCTTGTAGACAGCATATGGATGGGTCATATTTCCTTATCCATTCCGCCAATCTGTGTCTCTTGACTGAAGAGTTTAATCTATTAACAGTCAATGTTATTACTGTCAAGGAATTACTTACATTAGCCATATTTTCTTTAGATTTATGTATGCCATATGTTGTTTTTATTTCTCTTTTTATCTTTTTATTCTTACACTTTCTCCAACTCTCTCCTGTTTTTTCCTTTTGACCTGCAGAACTCCCCTTAGTATTTCTTGAAGGTCAGGTTTCTTATTGACAAACTCTCTTAATTTCTTTTTATCTGTGAATATTTTGAACTCTCCTTCATTTTTAAATGCCAGCTTAGATGGATAGAGAATTCTTGGCTGAAAGGTTTTTTCTTTTAGCACCTTAAGCATGTCATACCACTGCCTTCTTGCCTCCATGATTTCAGATGAGAAATCAGCACTTAATCTTATCAAGCTTCCCTTATATGCATTGGATCTCTTTTCTTTTGCTGCTTTCACTTTTCTCTCTTTGTCTTGAGCATTGGATAATTTGAAAAGTATATGTTTCGGAGTAGGCCTGTTAGGATTTATATGTTTCGGGGTGCATTGCACTTCTTGGACATGTACGTCCATCTCCCTCAATAGGGTTGGGAAATTTTCAGCCATTATTTCCTCCAACACACCTTCTGTCCCCTTTCCCTTCTCTTTTCCTTCTGGGATGCTTATAATGTATATGTTTGTGCATTTTGTATTATCATTCAAATTCCTAAGTCCCTCCTGGATTTTTTCTATCTTTTTATCTATCTGTTCTACAATCTCTCTGATTTCACCTACACTATCTTCCTCATTGCTGATTCTTTCCTCTGCTTGTTCAAATCTGCTGTTATGTGCTTCCAGTGTATTTTTGATTTCTTGCGTTGTGTCACTCATCACCATCATATCCGTTATCTTTTTATGTATGTTTACAATTTCTTCAGTATGTTCTCCCAGTGTCTTCTTAATATCCTTAATCTCTTCCTTCACTTCATTAGGGTGATTCATGATATTTGTTTGGACATCTCTGCATCTCCTCCTGTTTTTTAGTTTGTTCGTTGGACTGGGCATGTCTTCCTGTTTCTTAGTATGGCTTGTAATTTTTTGTTGGTATCTAGGTATCTGTTTATCTTGATGGGTTTATTCAGTTGATTAGCTTCTCTCTCTACTCTAGAGTTTTATTTTGAGTTTTGTTTGTGAGGTAAGGTTTCACTTTGACTCTTCGTTCTTCTTATTCTATTTCCTTGCTGCTGCTTATGTTCCCTTGGGGGGAAAAAGATTAGGACCAGAGAAAAGGAAAGAGATAAGGAGAGAAAAAGAATAGTAATGATAATAGTAAAAGGTAGAAGAGGAACTGTACAAGACCTAGGAAAATAAATAATTAACATAAGTAAGAAGTATGGAGGGATAAGAATAAAAAACTGGAATAGAAACAATGAAATGAGAAACAGAATAGAGAAAAATATATGGAATGGATTAAAAGGCTGGAATGATGAGAGGAGAGGAAAAGAAAAGAGAAAAAGAAAAAAGAAATAAAACAGAGAAAAAAGGGGAGAGAGAGAAAAAAAAAACAACAAGCAAAACTGAAGACCAAACAAAAAGAGGTAGAATGAAAGAACAACAGAAAACAGAAGATAGAAAGATGAAGGAAAGAAAAGAAATAGCGTAGTTAGAAAAAATCAAAGGAAAAAAAGGGAAACAAAGAAATGGGAAATACAACAAACAAGAAACAAGACAGCAGCACCTAATTTTTAAAAAAAGGAGAAAGTAAGAAAAAAAAAAGAACAAAAAACAAAAACAAGGAAAAACAACCTTCCTTCTTAGGCCCCTAAAGAGCTTCTCAGGTGTTGGTGTCCATCATTCAATCACCCTGCAACCTGCCCTCTGCAGGTTTTGTACTGGGTTTTCATGAGTAAAATAAGGAAAAATTTTTAAAAAGGAAACTTAAAAAAAAAAGAGAGATCCAAGAAAAGCTAATACAAAAAGAATGTCTATATGTTCCATGTCATAAAGTTTCAGCTGGATGTCTGATACCCAGTGGCTCACTTCTCTAAGAAGAGCAAGGAATTGAACCAGGGACTGGTTCATATATGCAAGGCAGGAATTCTTCCAGTGAGCTAAACTGTCTCCTTAAGTTAGTTAGCCTCCTTTCCCTTAGGCAGGTTAGATTCCTAGCAGTTTGCCAGAGTCCTGCTGGTTAGGTGCCTGTCTGTCCCTGCCTCCTCTCTAATCCAATTCCTTTCTTTATCCGGGCAGCTGGATGTGACAGCCTGCCTGAGGAGATCCCCTGCCCCTCTCCCTGTTGGGTCAGGGTCCCTTCCGAGATTCAAAGAGGGCTCTTATAAATCAATGGAATAGAATTGAGAGTACCAAAATAAACCCAAATATCAGTGGTCAATTGATTTTCAACACAGTGCTAAGGTGATTCTTTGGTAAGACTAGTCTTTTCAACAAATGGCACTGGGACAATTGATACAAAAAAAGAATAAAGTTGTGCCTCTACTTCAGGCTATACACAAAAATTATCTCAAAATAGATCAAAGACCAAAATGTAGGAACTAAAACAATACAAATCTTAGAAGAAAACATAGAAGTATTTATAACTGGGTTAGAAAGCAGTTTCTTAGCTATGACACCTAAAGCAAAACAATCAAGGAAAAAAAAAATAACTTGGACCCCATCAAAATTAAATTTTTGTGCAAGAATAGACACCATCAAACAAAAGAAAAAAATAAATTGGACCTCATCAAAATAAAAAGCTTTGTTCCTCAAAGAATTTTTATCATGAAAGTAAAAAGACAACCTACACAATGGGAGAAAATATTTGGAAACCACATATCTGATTAAGGATTAATATCCAGTATATATGAAGAAATCCTTCAACTTAACAACAAAAAGACAAACAACCCAATTTTAAAATGGGCAAAAAATGGGCAAAACACTTCAACAGACATCTCTCCAAAGAATATAATCAAACAGCCAGACAGCACATGAAAAGATGCTCAACATCATTAGCCATCAGGGAAATAAAAATTAAAACCACAATGAGATACCATTTCACACCCTTTAGAATGGCTATTATTTAAAAACAAAAAACAAAAAACAGAAAATAACAAGTGTTGGAGAGGATGCGGAGAAATAGTAACACTCATTTATTGCTGGTGGCAATGTAAAATATTGCAGCCACTGTAGAAGACAGTTTGGCTTTTCCTTGGAAAGCTAAGTATAGAACTACCATATGACCTGACAATCTCACTACTTGGTGTATACGCAAAAGAAAGCAGAGGCTTGTACAGGTATTTGCACACCGATGTTCATAGCAGCCTTATTCATCATTGTCAAAAGATGGAAGCAACCCAAGTGTCCATCAACCAATGAATGGATAAATTAAATGTGGTATATACACACAATGGAATATTATTCAGCTGGAAAAAGGAATGAAGTCCTGATACATGAAACGACATGAACCTTGAAGACATCATGTTGAGTGACACAAAAGGACAAATATTGTATGATCTCACTGATTTGAAACAATTAGAATAAACAAACTCATAGAGTCACAATCTAGAATAGAGGTTACCAGGGGACAGGGTGGAGATAGGGAATGGAAAGTTAAGGCTTAAAAATCCTATTCGGAATGAGAGAAATGTTTTGGTAATGGATAGTGGTGATGGTGATATTCACAACATTGTGAACACAATTAACAGCACTGAAATATGTACCTGGATATGATTAAAAGGGGAAACATCAAATTGTATGTATGGTAAGAGAATAAAATTTTTTTAAAAATCCATGGAACTACACTACACAGTGAATCCTAAGTTAAACCCTGGACTTTAGTTATTAGTACAATATAAAAATATGCTATCATCAATTGTAACAAATGTTCCACACCAATGTAAGGTTTTGGTGATAGGATAGTATATATGGGAATCCTGTATTTGATACATAATTGTTCTATAAACCCACAATTTCTCTAATAAAGGAAAAAAAGACACTATCAAGAAAGTAAAAAGACAACCCACAGAATGGGAGAAATATTTGTAAATCATATGTTTGTAAGGGTGTAGTATCTAGAATATATAAAGAACTCTTACAACTCAGTAATAAAAAGACAAATAACCTAATTTTAAAATGGGCAAAGGATTTGAATAGATATTTCTCCAAAGAAGATAAATGAATGGCAATGAGTACATAAAAAGATGCTCAATATTATTGTCATTAGGGAAACACAAATCAAAACCACAATGAGATATCACTTCACACCCACTAGGAGAGCCATTATTTAAAAAAGGAAATTAACAAGTGTTGCTGAGTCTGTTGAGAAATTGAAACCCTCATAAATTGCTGTAAAATGGTGCAGCTGCTATGGAAATCTGTTACCCTGTGATCCAACAATTCCACTCCTAGGTGTATACCCAAAAAACTTGAAAATATATATTCATACAAAAACTTGTACACAAATGTTCATAGTGGCATTATTCATAAGAGCCAAAGAATAGAAACTTCTCAAATGTCTATCAAGGGATGGGTAGATAAACAAATTGTGGTAGTTCCATACACTGGAATATTAATCATCTATAAAAAGGAACATAGTACCGATTCATGCTACATGGATGAACCTTGAATACATTATGCTAAGTGAAAGAAGCCTGGCACAAAAGTTGACATATTGTATGATTCCATTTATATGAAATACCCAGAAAGGCAAACCTATTGAGACAGAAAGTAGCTTAGTGGTTGCCAGGGCTGGGATGAAGGGGAATGGGGAAGACTAAATGGGACTAAATGGGTTTCTTTTTGTGGTAATTAAAATATTCTGGAATTAGATAATGTGATGCCTGTACAACCTTGTGAACATATTAAAAACTACTGGATTGTACAATTTAAAATGGAGAATTTGATGGTATGTGAATTATATCGAAAGAGAGAGAGAGAAAGAAAGAGAGAGAAAGACGGTGTCCTGGTTCTGAGGTCCTGCTCTCAGCAAAATGCTGACCAGTTAAAAACCAACTTAAGTCATAGGACATAATCCTGAAAAGAAAGAAAAAAAGGAATATATTTCCTCATCTTTCTGGACAGTTGTTCCTGTTGGTCTTAGGGTATGCAGTATTTCCTTTCCATAGCTGCCCTAGCTCTGTCAGGTCCATCTCAGTTTCTGATTTCTTGACTGAATAAAATTGTATGCTAGTCTTGGGGCCGACGTTCATAATCATCACTGGTGCCTATCCCTGGAGGTCTTTTTGTATTTGAGCCCCTGGAATTCCTGCACAGACGTTCACACCCACACCCCCTCCCTTGGTAATGTCCCCTTCACTGATCCTTCAGGGTGTATATTGTTCTCACTCTCAGCGATGTGTCTCTGGTAGTGAGCCCCTCCACCTTCCATCACCCTACCTGACCGGCCAATACAATCCAGCACTATTTCTCTGTCTTAAAAAAAAAAAAAAACTCTTCTCAATATTGTTTCTGGTCTTGAGATCATTGGCACGCCCAAAGCTCAGTGAATGCATGAGCCCTTCTAGTTCACCCACTTGTCTTGTGTTCCTCCAGGCCCCATGGTACCAGGGAGAACGGCACGTGGATAGTTGAGGGAGGGGTACTGTGGACCTGCCAGAACCCCCTAAAAACAGTCCCACACCTGCTCTCACTCTTGGCTTTAAGCAATGATCCTGGCTCTAGTCTCCTACATGAACAGTGCTGAGAGCACTTTTAGTCCTGTATACTATAAAGACGCAGGCTTCTTTCCACCACTGCCTGACTTCAGAACCAAACACCCACAAGCCGTGACTTTTAGGCCTGTGCGCTATTATGCATTTCTGGTCTAAAAAGATACTTACCTCGATTTTCATTCTGTTTATGACTTTTTTTTTAAATGTCTAGAGCAGAAAGAACCTTCAAAATCTCAACTCACTACATCTACTATCCTTTTTGCTGAAATGTTCTCCCTTCTCTCCCTCCTTCACACCTGTCCTCTCTTTCTTAACAAATGTTTTATAATTCAACTCAAGCATTGCCTTTTCTGGGAAGCCCTACCTTGAATCTGCCCTGACCCCATCCACTATCACCCTGCAATAACCTAGGTTATATGCCACGCTCAACCCATGTTCTCCCAGCACTTACCTCTCCAGTAGCATTTATTATGCTGCATTGTTTGCTTATTTGTCTTTCCTCACCACTGTACTGTGAGCTCTTTGAGAGCTGGAACTCGACCTTATTGGCCTTTCTATTCCCATTGCCTAGCATGGTATCTGTCATGTGCAACATGCTCAATAAATGTCAAATCAATGTAACAAATAAAACAGTGATCTTCTGAGATAAGGCATTTGTGTGTGGGGTAGGGTTGAACATACAGCCCGGATATCTTAGAGCAGTTCTAAGGGGAACACCAGAGAAAACAAGGAAGACACTTTGAAACTCCAAACTGGTTTGAAGGTTGGCACTAGCACCACTTTGGCCACTGCAATCCACTCACCTGTCAGGCTCCTTCCTCCTCAGTCCCCACAGTCTGCCACGGATGAAAACTGATTCAGACAGTGATGAGTTTAAAGGGTGATTTATTCCTGCTTACCTCTACTTTTGCCTTAACTGCATGAATGAGTTAATTGTAGGAAGAAGAAGAAAAAAAGAGGAAGGCCCTGTGGTGGTTTGGAACTGTATGATTTTTTGATGAAGTTACTTCAGTTAAGGCATGGTCCAGTGTGGGTCTTAATCCTCTTACTGGAGTCCTTTATAAGAGAATGAAATTTAGACAAAGAGAGAGAGAAAGCCATGGAAGCAAGAAGCTGAAATGGAACCTGGAAGAGAAGGGAGAGGCCAGCAGATCCCACCATGTGACTTGCTATGTGACAAAGGAGTCCAGGATTGCCGCAGCCAGTCTTTGGGAAGAAAGCATAGTCTTGACGATGCCTTGATTTGGACATTTTTCTCAGACTCAAAACTGTAAGCTAATAAATTCCCATTGTTAAGCCAATCCATTTTCTGGTATCTGTTTTCAGCAGCCTAGCAAACTAAAACAGAACTATTCAAGCAAGAGTCTGCTTTTCCTAATTTTCCTTACCACTATTCCCTAGCATCAGCACAGAGGAGCAAAAAGAAGAAAAAGAGAAACTAAATGGGTAAAACCACCATTGTCAGATAGTTATCCATATTTTGCAGATGAGAAAACTAAGGCACAGAGAGGCCAAGTAATTTGCTTAAGGTCACACAGCTAGAAAGTGTCAGAGTTAAACTTTGAACCCAGGGATTTTGAACACCAAAGTCTGTGCTCTTAATCTCATGCCATTGAGATGAACTTTTTATACCCAAAAACAAAGCATTATCAGTGATAAAAAGAAATGATGAAAATACATGGAGGAAACTTAAATGGACATTGCTAAGTGAAAGAAGACAGTTTGAAAAGGCTATACAATATATGATTCCAACTACATGACATTCTGGAAAAGGTAAAACTAGAGAGACAGTTAAAAAAAAAAATCAGTGGATGCTAGGGATTCAGGCTCCTGGCAGAGGGGATTTTTTTAGGGCGGTGATACTGCAATGGTGGATACATGATATTATGCATTTATCAAAACCCATAGAATTGTACAACACAAATTAGTTTATCAATTGTAGCAAACGTACCACACTAATGCAAGATGTTAACAATAGGAGAAACTGGGGAGAAGGAAGGGGCACATATGGGAAGTCGATATTTTTGCTCAATTTTTCTCTAAGCATGAAACTGCTCTAAAAGGTTATTTTAAATGGATGAAAATAACAGGGAAAAAAGTGATTATATAGGGAATCACCTAAACTCTCCAAATTTACCCTGACAAAAATCATAGTAGCTCATCACTGCTTATTAGTAATCAAATATAACTCAAGTTAGATGGTCTTTATTTCAGTATAATTCAATTTTTACCATCTTTTCCTTCTAATCACATTACATTTGTTCATTTGATGTCAAAGGCATCATTTAAAAATGCTGCCTGGTTCTGGTTCAAGCCTGTCCACAGGGTTCATTAATTTGTAAGAACTGGGGAGAAATATTCTTCCTACATAGAAACTTAGGTTCTGTAATACATAAGTCTATTGTCCAGGTCTTAATAATGCTACTATTTCTTCATCACTTGCTATCCCCTGATATCTTGTCCTAAGCTTTTGGTAAAACTGGGAGGACTTCTCCTGTCTAAAGTGAAGCCTTTTCCCATTTTGATGTTTTGCAGATTTCAAAACTCATACTCTCTGGTTATTCAGCAGTGCCTTTCATCCCAAGTACTTCATGAAATCTGATCTTTGTTTTCTGATGTAGGATGATTTATCTGATAATAAGAATAGCCTCCAATTAAACATCACTTTGCATTTTTCAAAGTGCTTCTACACATTCATTGGCTTCTCACATAATTCTGTCTACCTCTTGAAGTGTCTTGCAGATTAGACAGATGTAGATGCATGGTTTATAGACAGTACTCAATAAGGGTTAACCACCATTATAACTATTACCATTTCTATTACTTTGAAGAAACGAAGGCCCTGAAAGATCAGGTTATTTATCTGAGATGATGTGTGCGGCAGAGTTGTCACTAAAAACTGGATTGACTTTTCAAACGTAAATAAACCTGTAGGGCTTGCCAGGGCTGGAATCCCACTGACACCTGGCTTCAAGTTAGCTACCAGACTCCCCAAATGAAAAGGGCTTTTTAGGACATTTTTCCAGGAGGGTGTAAGTTTGCCTCCACTTTCCAACTCAGGTCACCTGAGCAATTGACTTTGCAGCGTAAAGCCGCCCTGTTAAAGAACTCTTGGCTCCTTAAAACCGAAGTCAAGCTGGGCTGTGTGGCTCTTTCGGAAGGTGCTTTATTTTGACGATCACCAAGAGCCTCAAAAATCCCATCTAGGCTGAATCTCTCCGGACCCTGATAGCGAGATAGGGCACGGCCCTGTGCTTCAGATACCGTAACAGAGAGCGAGGTGGAGCGGACTTCCCGGTTCCACAGCCGGACCGGGGCACCTGCGACACCGTTCACCCAGGCCCCGCCCGCGCGGGCTGCAAAGCCAGGCCCGGCAGCCGCCGCGGCGAGCCGGGACCTGTCGGCCAGACCCGGCAGCGCAATCTCGCGGGATCGCTCAGCTCTCGCGCCCCGTGGGGCTCGGTGGGCGGCTCGGGTTCCGAACACTCGCGGGAGCCGTCGGAAGCCGCGCGGAGACCGTAAACTGGACAAGGGCGGGGAGGGAGCGCGGCCTTGGACTGAAGCCCGAGGTGAGGCTCTTCGGACCCCGACTAGGCGGGCGGCCGCGACGAGGCGGTGTGGCGCGGCGGGGCCCTGCAGGATGCGGGCGTGCTGGGGGCGCGGCCAGGTTGGGGAGGTGCGGGCCGGCTGGGGGCCGCGTCCGAAATGCAGCGGCGGGGCCGAGCGCTCGGAGCTGCAGGTGCAGGGGAAGCGGCGGCGGGACAATCCGCACCCGCCGAAGTTTCCTCGGAAGTTGGAGCCAGCGCGTGAAAGGCGCTGCAGGGTCACCGGGCGCTGGGCGGGTGAGCGCTCAGGACGCTGCTGCCCGCCTTTAGGCTGGGGCAGGTGCCCGGGTGTGGAGGAGTTACTCTGCCCGGAGCTGGGAGACGCGGCACGTGTGTGTTTGTGTTGGGGGAAGGTGGCGATTGTGAGTTATTCGGGGCCCACAGCCCTTCTCCCTCAGACGACCCTGTCGCCCGCCCGGGACAGATTTGCTCCTCCCCTTTCGGCAGGATCCCTACCCTCCGCGCGGATAAGAACTACAGTTTCGCTTCTCCGCAGAGGGAATCCTAAGAAGTCGCTCTTTGGTTGGCTTTTTGAAAAACAGGAAAAGTATATTTCCAGAAGACAGCCACAAAAACGGACTTTTTAGAGTCTTTTAAAGAGTCTCAGAACTACCTAGGGCTTAAGGAATTTCTCTTGTGCTTAATGATTTCCAACAGGGGCCCTTAGATTTTATGATTCTATTAATCCCTTTTAATTTATTCCTTACCCCCCTCCCTCGCGAATTCCTTTTTCTCCATCTCTCTTATTTTATGCTCCCTTTTACCCAGTGTTTCGTATAGCACAAACCTATCATTGGGTCCCTAGAAATGAGACTTCCTCAGCAAATGAGTAATTCTTTGCCAAGGCTGGTGGAAGAACATCGCGGTGGGACGGAATTTTCCACCGTCTTTCCAGTGTTACCTAGCACAAAAATTTTGACTCTGCACTTTAACTTCCGTATTTGAGTTTATGACAAATGTTATTGACACACCCTTTTGGTTGTTTTTACAGTGATTGACCCAGAACTCATTTTCAGGAAAACAGCTTCCTTCAAAGTGATAAAATAATGAAATGAGGATTTTGGACATTTTATATTTGGATGGGAATCTGCTGAGCATGAAAAGAGCGATTGTTAATCCATGCCATGTGGTAAAATCGAGAATTTGAAGAAAATGGAAGTATTTACGTTTTTGTTGACATGTATTTTTCTACCCCTCATAAGAGGGCACAGTCTTTTCACTTGTGAACCAATTGCTGTTCCCAGATGTATGAACATGGCCTACAATATGACATTTTTTCCTAATCTGATGGGTCATCATGACCAGGATATGGCTGCTGTGGAATTGAAGGTAAGTAGTTCATCATACCTTTACAGAAAAATAGTTTATACTTTATTCTGGAATAAACTATAGATGTGACTTTTTTTTTTTTTTTTAAATACAGTAAGAGATTTCTTCAAGGTGTGTATGTCATATTTAGATTAAATTCTTTTGAAAATGAAATGCCCTGCTAATTTATGTTTTGTGTACATTTGGGGCCCTTTTTAGTGGACTTGCTTGCAATGAAGTATAGCTATGAATGATTTCAAATTATTTTGCACTTGGCAAATATTTTGCTTTCCTGAATCAAATCTGGTAGGTCTTCTAGAAGTGCAAATTCTGAATTTTTCCTAATCCGTTAACACCTAATCTATGTTGCCTTGATTAAACCTGAAGAAATTTACATTTTTTTCTTACAAGTAGTTACAATGTTCACTTGGCACAGTTTTTCTGAAGCAAATAAAATACTGGAAGACTTTGGGGCTTTAGATAGTATCTTACTAAAAAGTGACTTTGTTTTTTAAGTATAGCTAAGTATTCTTTGTAAGATACTTGTTAAAATAAATTATATGTCAGGGGAGGTCAGAGTGACACCAAGATTGCCTTAGGTGCTTTAGTTACCTGCCACTAGTTTAGAAATATGTAGATTCGGGAGGTGTGGGAAGAAAAAGTTACCTGTAGAAACAGGTATGCCCTCCCATACAGATCTGTAAAGTTGATAAGTCCTGTGAAGGAAAGAAGACAAATGCATTATTTTTTGTAGTTTTTCTCTAGAAAAACTGTCCAAGGATAGTAGAGGCTTTTTTTTTTTCCTCTGAGATTGTTGCTAAGAGATGAAATGAAACGCTTACAAATTTAATATAGATATTACCTTAAAAACTGACTAGATTTGGTTTTGCCTCTTTGAAAGTCTTCCACCGTTGTTCATTTGAATAGTTGACTACCTCATTGAATACTCATGTCCAGAAAAGGAGAGCTTTTAAATACTAAATAGATGTACTTTCAAAGGATATTACAAACTATATCAATGTATTCTTGCAGTGGTTTTTCAAACTAGTGCAAGATGTCATTTTAAACACTGAACAAATGGTAACGGGAGATTTTCATTGATTAATTAGAACCATTTTCATGTTTTAATCTGATTAAACTATGTAGTGGAAATACCTTCAAGGAATACTTATATCATTCATTAGCATTTTCTTTCATCATCATATATTTTATAACTCATGTCTTAGAGTGTTCTTAAAACTATGGGTTTTTTAATTTTTATTTTCTTTCTATGTAGTAGCTACATATATTTTAAATTTTAGTGCTGTCATTGACCTTAAATATTTAGATCATTTAGACTTGAATTTTTTATGATAGAATACCATTTAAAGATAGGGAAGAGACCAATCAGTTTGGACTTTTAAAAAAATATTTTTATTTACCTAGCTTCTTTCCCAGGTTGTTTTGGGTCTGGACAGTATCATTAAGGCATTTTTGTTCTTACCTCCTTTATTTGACTGTGAACATTACCAGTCTATTGAAAGCCTTGTCGAAATTTTTAGATGAAAAATAAAATCCTTACCAATCTCCATGCCTTCAGTCTCTCCTCTCTTTGTTTCCAAAGTGACTTTATGAAAATGCAAATATTCACAGTCCACCTTAGGGTTAAAATTCTTTACCAGTTCACTAATACTTGAAAAATAAAGACTTGACTCTAGCATGGCATGCCAGAGCTCCTTGTGTGGGTCTCTGCCTTCCTGTCTGTCCTCCCATCTTACCCCTTCTCACGTTGCACACTTTGCTTTAGCTCTACTGACTACTCGCAGAACTCAAATCTCCGTTCTCTCTCACCTCTGTTGTACCTTTGCAAGTTCTGCCTGATGTGCCTACTCTTCTATACCTGCTCAATTCTTTCAAGTCTCAGTTAAAGCAGTAATTTTGTGCTTCGTGAAGCCTTCTTTCACCTTTCTTCCAAGCATATTTAATCATCTCACTCCTCTACACTCTTATAGTAGTTAATATATATGACTATTCTAATGTTTATGAGGCTGTATTGCAGTTATTTACATGTCTTTCTCACTAGATTGTGAGCTGATGGAGGACAAGAATGATGTTTATTCATCACTATTCCTAAAGCCAAATATAGTATATTTGAATATGGTGGATGCTCAGTAAAGGCTGAATAAAGAGAAAGGTGGTGGTTCTTGTTCCAACATATCAGCAGAGAGAGAATCCCCCCCTACCCAAATCTTCATCTTCTCTTTTTTAGAGTGTCCACAGGAAAGTCTGGCATTCTGATATTTTTAAGTGATTTACGTATCATCCTCTTTTGTTCTGCTTGAAAATAATATCAGCTGACATCCTTCTTTCTCTTCCTTACACATATTTTGTCAGAATTTAAAGAATTTTATTTTTTAAGCATTTATTTTTATATGGAGTTTTGATTGGACCATATGGGATTATAAAATGTGTGTCAGATTTTCTTTGTCAGATTTTAAGGTGTACTTTAGTACTTAACTTTATAGTCCAGTCAACAAATACTAAATTATAGGTGCATCTACCTTGGCTATTGCTAAAAATGTGTTTTATAGCTTCTCTGAAAAACAGCTTGGATTTTATAAACCTCCATCCCAACTGCCTTTGGTTCCATCTGGTCCCTCTTGAATTTCCAGTGTTCATTGTGAATTAGTGTTAGGATGAGGGGCTGAAGAATTAGCTGATTTTTTTTTTTTTTTTTTGTGGAAGCATTTTACTGAGTTTATTTTTAAATCATTTTTCACAGAAGAGCATGGTTATTATTGGCAAGTTTGTACAATTAAAGATTTAGAAGCATCTCTAGAAACAAAGTAAAAACCTGTATTGAGCATTAAAGATGTGTTACACTTTACTACAGAGAACAAAATGAATATAAAAATTTAAGATATAACCCATGACAGATACAGCCAAGGTGCTGCTGCTAATCTCTGTCCTTTCCTGGCACCAAAATCCCATTGGCAGTTCTAACTTGGGAACCTTTAAAACCCTTCTATTTGGGCAGCTCAACTACAGGGAGACAGTAATTTTCTGCTACAACATAGGTTCTCCTTACATCTACTATATGGAGAAAAATGTCATGGGCATTTACTGAATACCTATTGTAATTTGATCCACTTTACTGACACAATACATCATTAAACAAAATAGCATCATACCACTGATTGGCTTCAAACCAGGTTCTTCTTTTCTGCCTTTCATTCTCATAAAATATGTTGTTTTTCTGAGGCATTTTTATTTTTTATTAATATTGATGATATAAGCTGATTATTATGACAACCATATATTCTTTTTAGTCACCAAGAATTCAGTATAAGTCAAGAGATCTATCTCCTCTTTTATGCCTGAGGTTTCATTTTGTGTGAAGGATAGCTTGTTGGATTTAGGCATTTGTAGTCATTGTTTATCTGTGATATGAGATACTTTTGAGCAATGGTCCTTGTGAGCTTGTTAGAAATGTAAGTTCATGGACCCCACCCCAACCTACTGAATCTGATCTCTGGACTAGGGTCCAGGAAACTGGTTTAACAAGCTGTCCGGGTGTTTCTTATGAACATTAAAATTTGCGACCCACTGGTTTAGAGTAGAAGTTGGCAAACTTTTTCTGTAAAGAGCCAAATAGTAAATATTTTCAGGCTTTGTGGGTCATAGTCTCTTTTGCAGCTATTCAGCTCTAAAGTTGTAGCACAAAGCAGCCATAGACAATATGTAAATGAATGACTGTGGCTGTTTCAATAAAAATTCTTTTTTCACATAAACAGGTGGTGGGCCAAATTTTGGCGCATGGGCTGTAGTTTGCCAACTGCTGGTTTAAAGTACTTGAAAGTGTTCTTAAGGATAGGGTAGCACCTAATAAATAATAAACATTTTTGTGCATTCTCAATATTTCACCTAAGTTACGTCATTTATTTTCTATATAAGATTTTCTTTCAAAGTCAAATTTCTTTTTCACAAACCAAAAAGTTCTGACTAGTATATCCTGCTTCTTTAATTGAACTGAAATTTTGTTTCAGAGATTGCTAGAAATAAGGGACTTCAGATTTTTGCCCTGTTTTATTATCTCTACTTGAAGTCATTTGTTTTACAAAGTGTTAATTTACAATTCTGAATAGCAACTTGGCTTGTCATGAGAAGGATGTTATATGGTACAGTCTAACTCTCACAAGTGGAAAACAAATGGCTGCTGGTTTTCCATTGTGTTCCTTTTTTGTTTCATATCTACAGCATTGTTTCTCAAATTGTGAGGCTGATGTCCCTTGAGACTCTGATTTCATCCAGAAAAAAGCTGAGACTGATCTAGGGAAAATGGAAACAGGAATATGGTATTTTTCTTTCTGAATTGCCTTCATTGAGATCTAGGCAAAAGCAAAATCATGTATTGTGTTTGGAACAGCATGTGGTTTTTCCACTTTTAAACAGTCTAAAAGGAAGCGAGCCCAAACACCTCTTTCCTTTCCACCTGTTAATATGTACTACTAAAATGTCTCTGTTCAAATTGAAAATAAAGGGATGGAGAAAAACTATATAAACAAACTTCTAAGAAAAAAATTCTACCTCCATTAGGCAATGGTTTTCAGATGTTTTCATTTTTCTGTTTGAAGAATCTGGTGGACCACCTTCCCTCCTTACTCTCTGCGCTTGTGCTCCCATACTCAAAGAAAGAAATGTTTAGTGTGATGAACTTTTTTTTAAGGGAAAAATAACTGAAAATAGCTGTACCTATTCTCCAAGGAAGATTTTGAGTCATATAAAATGAAATAGACACTGAAAAGTATACCATATCAGTTGTGTGTATAGTGGCAACTGTTGTGCTTTAAAAATAGAAACCACAAACTTACCTTCCTTTGTGATATGTTGTAGTAGCAGGGAAAGTACCTTGACTACATTTCTGGGGCTGCAGAATAAAGGTAGACTTGTATGTGAATAGAGAGGACAGTGTTTCTCTGCTGATAGGTATATGGTTTCTACAGGGCCATTTCTTGGTATTTCATGGTGTGGGGTATTATCAGTTATGCCCTCAGGAGTGTCTGTCCATGAAGGAACATGGTTCTTTCAGACCATGAAAAAACTGTTCAATTGTGATTAATTTCTTTCATTTGAGAATCAGCATGGAGATAGTGAAGTTTGTTGTTGTTTTTTTAAACAATTTACTGAAGTATATCATTCATACATGAACATACATAAGCCATAAGTGTTCAGCCTCCCCTATACATTTTTTTAAGGATTTATTTATTTACTTTCATCCGTTTTTACCGCCCCCCTCTCCCATTATTGCTGTTTCTGTATCCATTCGCTGGATGATTCTGTGTCTGTTTCCTGCCCTGTCTTCTCATCCTTCTCCTCCTGTCTTCACTGGGATTCGATCCTCGGAACCTCTGATGTGGGAGAAAGGTGTCCTACCGCCTGTGCCACCTTAGTTCCTGGTTTTTCGGTGTGTCTCGTCTTGGCTCTCCCTTGTATCACTGTCCTGTTATGTCATCATCTTGCTGTGTGGCTTGCAGGGCCTGGCGGCGCACCCGCACACGGGGCCTGGTGGCCCATGCACCTTCTATATTTTTCTTTTTTTAAATTTTACTGGGAGGTTGCGGGGATCGAACCCAGGTCCCTCCATATGGGAGACGGACACCCAACCACCTGAGCCACATCCGTTCCCCTGCTATATTTTTTAAGGTTGACCAAAGATACCCAAAGTTACAGTCTTTTCCCATACAGGATGGTCATATAATAAATCAGGCTTAGTTTATCACCAGCATTCCAAAACCAGACCTAGGGAGAAAAACTAGGTCTGGGGACACATGCATGGTTTCTAATATAGCAGATGTTTAGCCTACCCTAATAATCACAAAATCAGGACAACGAGAATATTCACATGAGACTGAAGTTTTATCACCCTAGTTTGTATGTTTGTCATGTGCCCATTCATTAATGTTTGCTGAATATGTACCTGAATGTGTGGCTTTCCCCTAGTTTTTCAAGCTACAAGTTTTAAATTTTAAAAATTCATCAGTTCTTCACTGGACAGATTCTTTTGTACTACCAACCAGTTGACATGTGTATCTGTCTAATTTACAAAGGAAAGCTCTTTTGGAGAAATATTTTTAAATTTCTATGCTTCTGCCAAGAAATATTTCAGAAACAAATATTCCATTACAGAAATATGCAAATTCCTGCTTTTTTGTCTTTACTTGTATTCCAGGCTCTGCTTTGCATTTTTTTTTTTTTTAACTTTTTATTGTAGTAACATATATGCAACTCAAAATTTCCCAATTTTACCACTCAGGTATACAATTCAGTGAAATTAATTACATTCACAATATTGTACTATCACCATCATTTATTACCCAAACTTTTTCATTACCTCAAACCAAAACTCTGCATCCATTAAGTGCTTCTCATTTTTAAAAGAAGCTGACTAGCCTGAGATTGGTCACGTTTGTGAAAATAAGTGGCAAAGTTTGCACCACTTTTTTATACTGTGGTCCTTTGACATTCTCAATGAATTTACTCAAGACCCTTGCGAACCACTTTGAAACTCTTTACTCTCTGAAGTGTCCCTTTAGGTCAGGGGTTCTTAACAAAGGGTCATTGAGCTTCAATTTAAATTAAAAAAAAACACCATTATTCTTGTGGGAACATGTTGGTGCAGGTATGATGTATTTATTAAACAATACACAGTATAGTATGGACTTAGTAAGGGGTCTGTGGTTTTCACCTGACTGGCAAAGGGGTCTGTGGAACAAAAAAAGTTAAGAACCCCTGCTTTAG